>JAHKKF010501881.1:0-20705 GCA_019740295.1 Labeo calbasu
AATAAAATAAAATAAAATAAAATAAAATAAAATAAAATAAAATAAAATAAAATAAAATAAAATAAAATAAAATAAAATAAAATAAAATAAAATACTATTTTTCTATTTAATTGAGATTTTTTTTCTTAGTTTCTCCATTAAATAAGTATTTAACACATTAATTCACTAAAGAGTCCCTAGACACCTAAATACTGGGACAAAACAGGTCAAAGGCGTGTAGCGGTGTATTATTTGAAAGGTGACATCATCATTTCCCTCATTTTGCAAAAGAAATTACCTCTTTTCTCTTCAACCTCAAATCAACAACCTCTCCAGCCCTGTGGTTTCACTATAACAGGAAGTATCCAGTTAGGATAGGAAGTTCCCTAGGAATGGTGCCAGTCTCCATATACATATGTCGACAGTGGGGATTTTTTTTTTATTTTGCCAACTCATTTTATATAAAGCAGATATTTACTTCTCAAATGTCTCCTCCTCACCCTGTTACTCCTCACATCTCTCTGCACTCAGCAGAAGTCATACTCTATAATCCAGCGGTCCTGACTCCGACCGCAGCCTCACCCCCTCTCTGCTTCTCACTCTATTTCTGTCTGACACGCTGTTTTCATTTGGCTGTGCTTATGTCTGAACCTTCTCTCTTTCACTTGCATTCTTACCAACTTGCACGCACGGTCACACATATATAGACAAATGGTAACGCTCCTTTTAAACAGCCCCGCTTATATGTGTGGAATGACGTAATGTTTTTATTTAATTTCCTCTTCTTCTGTTAAAGGAATAGTTCACCTAAAAAAAATAAATAAATAATAACATCCTGTCATATTCATATCTTTCAAAAGCTGTCTGTCTTCCGTGAAACAAAAAAAAAGGAGATATTTAGTCAGAATGTCCGAGCTGCTTTTTTCCTTACAAAAAAAAGGATGGTAACTCTACATTTCAATCCGTTTCATTGAAAAACCTCAGAAGACTTTGAAAATAGTTCTCATGCCATTTGGACTAGTTTAATGATGCTTTTATTGTACTTTTATAGTACTTTTACAGCTTGACAGTCCTTGGTACCCAACCACTTTGATTATATGGAGAAGAGCAGCAAGAACAGTCTGTATTGGGTGAATTATCCCTGTGAATAAAATAAAAATTCTGTCATTAATTACTCACCCTTATGTCGTTCCAAACCCATAAGACTTAAGACAAAATAAGATATTCTTGATGAAATCCAAGAGCTTTCTGACCCTACATAGAGGGCAACGGTAGGGTACAACGGGGCTAAAGGTACACCTTATAAAAAATTTGCTTTTCACTGCGCCCTAAAATTTATAATAACTGCAGAAAAAATATATATGTTAAAATATGTTAATATAAAATGAAAGATTCTGAAAGCATTGAAGGATATCCCATAATAATTTAATATAGATTTACAATAGTAACAACAAATTATATTTTATTATATGATATGATTATTATCATCTTTTTAAATATGATGGTTTCATTCTCAACATGGTGATTATCTCTAAGATGGACACCCAACATAATATACGTTATTTACCATCTGAATCTAACAATGTCATGTCAACAGCTGGAAAAGTCAGCCATCTATTAATTATCATGTTAATTATTGTGCCTTTTAGCCTCAACAGCAGGGGCGCTTTTTACCCCAGATACCATTCTTTTATTATTTAAAAACTGTTGCTTTAATTATCTTAAACAAAACTGAAAATCATTAAGAAAATATTTGTCTCTAAATATATGCATTCATTTTAACGATTCTCATTTGCTACTGTACTTAAATCTACAACATTTAAAAAAAAAATAACCAAATATTAGACCAAGTAAGCACAAAATCAACTTCGCGCTGCTGCCCGCGATCGCATCTAGGATCAGACAAATCTGCATGTGCATCTTGAAAAGCAAAAGTTTTGGAAAGTGCTACGCCACGTTTTTGTGCCATCTAGTGGTTTAGAGGAAAATAATATCAAAGGCGCCTTTTACCGCGGGGCGCCTTTAGCCCCGCTGTACCCTACTACCATGTTCAAGACCCAGAAAGGTAGTAAGCACATCATTAAAATAGTCCATGTGACACGGAAGAGACGAAATCGTTGAATAAAATTGTTATTTTTGTTTTCTTTGCAGACAAAAAGTATTCTCGTAGCTTCATAAAATTATGGTTGAAACAATGTCCTTTCTATCTTTCTGGGTCTTAAACGTGTCAGTTGCATTGCATCTCGTATTGCATCAAAAATATCTTAATTTGTATTCCGAAGATGAACGAAGATCTTACAGGTTTGGAACCACATGAGGGTGAGTAATTAATGACAGGATTTTCATTTTTGGGTGAAATATCCCTTTAAGGATTCAATAAGACAAAAGAGCTAATTTGCATAGACATTGCAAAGACATTAAGGCTTGTTTTCAGAGAATGCATCTTGAATTAAAATTCTTCTTTCTCCATTTAAATTCTTGGGAGATTTCTGCAGAGTTCATGCGCGCGTGGGCCTGCTCAATGGATTAGACAGACAAATAAAAGTGAACGACACAATAAGGCTGTGTAAGTGACAGGATGAATGTACAGGGGCATGTGTGAATTCCATAACATTTACCGTTAAGCCAGGACATGTTCAGACAGAGACGGAGAGGCTAGCTTTAGAAAGAGAAAGAGAAGGAGAGCTCAGTCTCCAGCAGGCTCCAACATGTAGGTTTCGACCACAAGGTTCCTCCCGGCACTGAGAATACCAAACCCTGTTATTACCCCCCCTCAAAAAACACAAAAGTGTACACATAAACACATGCACACATGCTGGACTCCTTATGGTCCAGCAATGTCCATCCATTTGAAGCACTGAACTGTTCCTTCCATTCTGTTCTTGTAATTGATGCTCCTTCATAACTAACATTCTAATGGATTGGAAACGTGACTCTCCAAGGAAACCAAGCACTAAGCTCAAACAAGTCATCTGTTTGACGTCAGAGAAACCTCCAATGTTCTCCAAGAACACTTAGAACATTTCTATTAGAGAATCAAGCTTTTGAGAAAGCTCCAATCCAGTGGTCAATTATATCGCATATTACATGAGACCCTGGGCCACAAAACTAGTAGCACAGGTATATTTATAGCAAAATCCAACAATACAATTTATGGGTCAAAATGATCGATTTTTCTTTTATGCCAAAAATCATTAGGATATTATGTGTCTTCATGTTCCATGAAGACACTTTGTAAATTTTCTACCGTAAATAAATCAAAACTTAATTTTTGTTTAGTAATATGCATTGCTAAGAACTTTTGGACAACTTTAAAGATGATTTTCTCAATATTTAGATTTTTTTGCACCCTCAGATTCTCAAATAGTTGTGTCTTGGACAAATATTGTCCTATCCTAACAAACAAAACATCAGTGGAAAGCTGATATAAATCTCAATTTCAAAAAAATTGACCCTCATGACTGGTTTTGTGGTCCAGGGTCGCATATAGATAAGTGTCTCATTTTCCAGCAAAAATATGTGAACAAATAGACATGAGAAGCAAAATTAATAGATTTCTTTTAAGAGAATGTATCTTGAATTTTTTTCATGCACCACCATGATTAGTTTTCTTGCATTATGCATAAAAATCACTAATTTTTTCTTAGATATATGCTTAGATGTCGGTGGCAATAGCCTCGTGGTTAGCGTGCCGACATATAATGCCGTTGCGCTGCAGGCGTCCCGAGTTCGAATCTTAGCTCGTGGACCTTTCCCGATTCCACCCACGTTGCTTGCTGTCCAACTCTAAATAAAGGCACAGAAAAAATGCCAAAAATAAAATCTTTTAAAAAAACAAATTTATGCTCAGGTATGCAAAAAAATTTCTCCCAAAATAAATATCTAAATAAAACTGTTTTCTAAAGTAGATCTTTTTTTTCACATTTGCGTAACCATGCATCAGCCAATAAATGCATATATCGTTGAAATCATAGTAGTGTTGTGCACTAGAAATCCACCCTGATAACTTCTGCTCAACATCCAAAATTCATTCAGCCCAACAGCCAGGTTGAGGTCACAGTTTATGACCAGCTGATGATGGGTTAACACACACCCGACACATTTTTCTCCGGAGGTGACGTGTTTCTAGTGTTGATTCAGGGTAATTTGGTCATAAATCAGGAAAAGAATTGGAAACTAACTGTGGACATTGACTTATGAATGTATATAGCGAAATGCCCTTAGAATACCTCATTTGATGAGTGTTTTATTATGTCTCCAATCCTCTAAGTTGGCAGGCTATGCTTATGCACACACGCTCACAGACCGTCGCCAGAAACAATACACTCCAAACAGCTGAGTGTGTGATCCTGCTGAAAGTTGAGCGTAATTAATGTTGAGTGTTTAATCCCTGACACCCTGCCCTATGACTGCAACACACACACATAACTGAGAAGAGGTGTGTGTATGTGTGTGCTTAAACCTGTCTGTCAGCTCTTTCAGTTCCGCTGGTTCTCCGTTAAACAGGGTTTTCCACCTTTAAAGCAAAGTTTGAGTCCAGGAGTGAAAAAAAAAATAAACAGAACTGCAGGGAATATGAATGAATATACTTGACTTCAATATCAACATCATTTCAATACCAACCATAACCATAACCATATAATGACTATATAATGTGGTAAATGGACATCCTAGACCACTGTGGTGCATATCATGAGGATAAACCATTATTTTAGTAATATTTACAGCTTTATAGTAGGGCTGTCAAACGATTAATTGTGATTAATCGCATACAAAAAACAAGTTTGAGTTTGCTTAATATGTGTGTGTTGTGTGTAATTATTATGTATATATAAATACAAACACATTCATGCATATATAAGAAATATTTACAAGTATATGTATTTATTATAATTTTAATATAATTTATATTATATATAAATAAAAATATTTTGTACATAAATAACATATTTCACTTAAATATATACATTAATTTGTGTGTATTTATATTATACATAAAAATTACACAGAGCACACATACATATATTAGGCAAACTCAAACCTTTATTTTGTATGCGATTAATCGCGATTAATCGTTTGACAGCCCTACTTTATAGGGTTTTTTTTAAGATTTGTATTTTTATATTTTCAGTTTTCTATGTAATTTAAGTTCTTTTGAATTTTTTTCTTAGTTTCTGGGTTTAATTCTAAATAGTTTCTTTTTTCAGTCTTTTAATTTCAGTGTTAGTATTTCAATTTACTTCAACTTGTCAAGGCAACATTTCAACAGATTTAGTTAACAATATTACTGCATAAAATAAGCAAATTTTACATTATTGGAGTGGTATGGCAAAGTGTCTGAAGATTTGAATTGGTGACTAAAAGGTTGTGGGTTCAAACGTGATACCTGAGCTTTCACTGCTGTGCCCTCGAGCAAGTCATCTAAACCCATAATCCGGGGGGATCGTTCTTAAGCATATGATAAGTCACTTTGGGTCATGTCTGCTAACTGACTACTTACCTATTAGGGCTCCAAGCAACAAAGGTATTTGACATTCTTATTATTTACTCCACTTAGTTCAATGTAGTCAAATTCTACCAATAGGGGGCACTATAGCAGAAAATTGCTCAAAGCTCTGTGACTGTTTGATCGGGGAGCTTAAAATTTAGTGTGGTGTTTCTTACAAAATTCTAACATATTCTGAATAAAATGTCATCATTTTCTGAATGAATCAATAAAATGGCAGCCAACAGCCAATCAAAATTCAATAATTCCAATAGCAAATGGATGATGACTATGAAATTTGGTACACGTGTGCAGATATCCTTAACTAAGCTATGTACCAAATTTTATGACAACTGGCCACAAGTTGGCGCTATAATGGGTAAGTTTACATATATTATAACAGAGATCAATATTACAATTCCTGTTAAAGGATTAAAAGGGGAAAAAAACATGAAATTCTATCATTAATTACTCACCCTCATTTCATTCCAAACCCGTGAGACCTTCATTCATCTTCTGAACACAAATTAAGATATTTTTGATGAAATCTGAGAGCTTTCTGATCCTGCATAGACAGCAATGCAACTGACACGTTCAAAGCCCAGAAAGGTAGTAAGGACATTGTTAAAATAGTCCATGTGACATCAGTGGTTCAAGTGGTTTTCTTTGCGCATAAAAGTATTCTCGTAGCTTTATAACATTATGGTTGAACCACTGATGTCACACAGACTATTTTAACAATTCCTTACTACATTTCTAGACCTTGAACGTGTCAGTTGTGTTGCTGTCTATGCAGAGTCAGAAAGCTCACAGATTTAATCAAAAATATCTTAATTGGAGTCTCACGGGTTACGAAAAACCTACTTTTTAATTTTTTTCCCAGTCAGTGGTTTGATTCACATCAAATGTGTATCATCTAGATTCCATCCTGACAAAACGTTCAGCAACCTTACAGCACACCTCCAGCATTTGTGTATTTTAACACAGCCTTGCTAAAGAACACCACCTGGCAACCTTCTGTCAGCCTGCTAACCCAAGAGAAACACACAGCTGAATGACAGTGATCAAGAAAACTGGAGCATTAAGTCCTACAGTAAATCTCAATGAACCCAAGCAGCTTCATTTAAATACCGGCGGTTCTAATTAAAACAATACGGCTCCACGCCTTCATTAGCAGATCAGACTCTGTCATTCTAAAGACATTTTCCTTTTCTGCAATTGGAAAAACTGAAAAGGTTGACCTCTGAATGGGTTATGATGGTTGTTCAAACATGGTGATGCACAGTTTGCTTTTTTAGGAGGACATGGAGCAGTTAACCCAACTGAAGGGGCATTCCAACCACACATAGTTGAGTTTGGTTTGGGTTAGCGTCCCATATGAGCATGTATCTGGTCGACAGCTGTCTGCATGAAAAATTCTGAAGAATATGCCATTTCATTCTGACATGCCTGGGAATATATCTTTTGAATATCTTAAAGTGTGTGATCACATGACAGAACAATCACAGAAACAAACTTTTATAAACACAACAGACCTAGACATTCCCTAACTATATCCTATAATCTAGGTGCTTAAAGCAAAACCACACCATCCAATCAGTTTAACGCACACACACAAACAAGCACAGTCACCCGAAGGGCTTTTATTACCTCTTATCTGGTGCCTTTACTTTCTAATTAGTGCATCTGACCTCCCACAATTACCTCGGTGCTTAAAAGTCTCAGATGTAAATGCCAGTAAGGCACGGTCACAGAAATTAGTTTTTTAAAATCCCAATATTTTTTCCTGAAACTGACCTTTTACCTTTACAAGGACATTTTTTCCAAATCATGTAAGGACACACACAATACAAATACTTAATATGTGACCTTGGACCACAAATCCAGTCATAAGAGTACATTTTTTAAATTGAGATTTATACATCATCTGAAAGCTGAATAAATAAGATTTCGATTAATGTATTATTGGTTAGTATAGGACAATTTTGGTCGAGATGCAAATATTTGATCTGGAATCTGAGGGTGAAAAATATATATATATATATATATATTGAGAAAATTGCCTTTAAAGTTGTCCAAATGAATTTCTTATCAATGCATATTACTACTTAAAAATTAAGTTTTGAATTTACAAAATATCTTCATGGAACATGATCTTTACTTAATATCCAAATGATTTTTTGGCAGAAAAATTTATAATTTTGACCCATACAATGCATCGTTGGCCATTGATGCAAATATACCCGTGCTTCTTATGACTGGTTTTGTGGTTCAAGGTCACATATTACATAAAATAATCTAATATATATATATAAATTAATTTAATATACTTCAATAATCACATTAAATTTGATACAGAAGTAATTTAGTATAATAAAATATATTAAATTTAAAAATATATATAATGCTAAACAACATCATGTAATTCTAATACATTTCTGTCCATTTTGGGCTTTTATATTTTTTATATTTTAGACTTTCATAGACATTTTTGATCAATTTCTAACCCTAGTGAGAAATAAGTATAAAAGTCTTTTAACAGCATTTTAATATATTAGGCTGCATGTTCCTCTTTTCTCCATGCACACACACACATACATAAAAACAGCTTACCCTGCAGGTCTGTGAGGGTCTGGGTAGTGCTCTGCCGGCACTGATGCCATTTGTGCTTTCAACATTGTCATTTTGGAGGTTTGAAACGCTTATTTGTGGTGTATCCCCATGTAAAACCGCCACCCAGATACAGCGAGGTTCTGGAGAGCTGCAGTCCACCCCTACCGCATCCTGAAAACACCACTCCTTACCCCCTACACGCGGGCACACAGCAGGCATCGCCAACGGCACCTGAGCCGCTGACCACATCACACATCAACACGCACGGGAGTGTGCAAGGGCTCACAAAAGGACAAGTCGCAATCGCAAAGGAACCATCAAGACCTTATGATGTGGGGAAAAAAAGAAGAAGAATCTGATAACCAAAAAAAGGGGAAAGTTAGAAAACTACAAGTCAGCTCAAAGACATGTCCGTTCTCTCCCAGAGGAGAAATTCCAGACGCGGTTTCTGTTGAACATGCCCAAATCTCCTCGGATTTCGTTAATCCATGCTGGCGAAACTTCTTAAAGGATTCCGGAGTTAAACTGATAGTTCCACATCACACCGGTGAACTCCGCACCTCCCATGCTCACGCACATGCACGCAGACGAGTGTTACGACCACAGAGGCATATCCAGAGACGAGAGTGATCCAGGATGTAGCCACATACCCCTGTCTGGCAGTGTGTGTATGTGTGTGTGTGTGTGTGTGTGTGTGTGGCGAGCACGTGGCAGTGCTGGCAAGATGTAGATCCAGGGAAGCCGGCTGCAGGATGGAAAAATTAATTAAATCCAAGTTTTCTAGGCATTCTCATTCTTTGCTTCAGTCTTTTTTCTTCTGTTCCTTCACTTTCTAAGCCATTCAGCTCATTCAGTCTTTCTCTCTCTCTCTCCACTCTGTCATCTCCTGACAAATTCTAAACTCTGGCTCTCTGTCACTAGAAGTGGGCCGGCCCTCCTGCTTTTCTTTTACTTGCTGTCTCCTTCTCTCTCTCTCTCTCTCTCTCTCCCTCTCTCTCATTCATTCAGGTATCTTTCTGTTTATCACTCTTTTCTGTCTACATCTGTTCATATACTCTCATATGCTTAGTTCTACTCTTTTTAAATAAAACAGCTGCTTTTAGTCCATGTCTGTTAGCTTTGAGGTCTAGTTCACTCCTAATAATCCCTTTTAACACATTTCTAGACACAAAAATCACAGGTTTTTTCTTCGGAACACTCACTGTAAATCCTGATGACTCATCCTGCACTGCACGAAATTCCATCCAATCAGATGCTCTTTAGAATGTAAATGCCCCGCCCTCTAATGCTAACTGCAAGTCGTTTTCAACTAATCATTTTTAACCCCTCTAAACTTTTTCAAAAAATTGACGAGGTGTGACTTTCCTATAACGACAGACTTGTAGAGTCCTTATTTTTCAAAAATAGTCACCAAATTTAAATTAAATCAGTCAAAAATGACTGAAAAGCTTATAAGGGTTGAAAAAATCCCTTTATTATATAATTAACTTACTCAGCCCTAAACTACAGGCTTCATTTTCTTTTTGCCTCCTCATGTCTGTTAGCTTTGAGGTCTAGTTCACTCCTAATAATCCTTTTTAACACATTTCTAGACACAAAATTCACAGTTTTTTTCTTTCGGAACACTCACTGTAAATCCTGATGACTCATCCTGCACTGTACAGAATTCCATCCAATCAGATGCTCTTTAGAATGAGAATGCCCCACCCTCTAATGCTAACTGCAACTCACTTTCAGCTAGTCATTTTTAACCCTTCTAAACTTTTTTAAAAATTGACAACGTGTGACTTTCTTATAACGACAGACTTGTCGAGTCCTTATATTTCAAAAATAGTCACCAAATTTAAATTAAACCAGCCAAAAATGACCGAAAAGCTTATAAGGATTGAAAAAATCCCTTCATTATGTAATTAACTTACTCAAACCCTAAACTACAGGCTTCATTTTCTTTTTGCCACCTCATGTCTGTTAGCTAATCATTTTTAACCCTTCTAAACTTTTTCAAAAAACTGACAAGGTGTGACTTTTTTATAACAACAGACTTATCGAGTCCTTATTTTTCAGATTGCTTTTCTAAAAAAGTTACCAAGTTTAAATGAAACCAGCCAAAAATGACCAAAAACCTTCTAAGGGTTGAAAAAAATCCCTTCATTATGTACTTAAACTTACTCAAACCCAAAACTGCGGGCTTTATTTTCGTTTTGCCATCTCTATCCCTCCGGCTCCTGCTCTTTCTTTATCACTGTCATATCCACAGTCTCTTCCATCAGCCCTCATTACCGTCTGCCGCAGAAAACTTTTGCACCGCAGAGCTCTCAGATTTCTGTATTATCTAATCTGTCCATTTCAGTTTCATCTTTTTCACTCAGGCCTTTGTTCCATCAAGCAGAAGACATGAAAAGAAAGAAATTCTGAAGCCATCAGACAGTAGTAAGAAAGTCCACGTGGTCCAACATGTTGTGGCTCCGCTGAAACCTGCCGGAGCCCCCAGCAGCTCTGAAAGCTCTGTGTGCGAAAACAGGAATCAACAGAGCAAGGCAAAACCCCCCCGCTCTCTAAAAGTCCCCTCAGAGCAAAATAATAGCTCTGCTAGCAAACACAATGAGCCAAAAAAAGTCCAAAAAGGACAGAAAAGCACATATTGCTTCTAACTAAAAAAAGCACAAATGGAGGAATGACCACTATGAGAAAGAAAAACCAAAAGCCACCAGAATGGCAGACAAAAACACAGGGTGCCAGACACCTCAGTGCAGCTGCTCTCAGAGCCCAGACTAAAACAGCTGCTATAAAACAACACACACATACACAATCACACCAACACAACACAGTAAGATATCAGGTCACATATTGACACCAACACACACACATCCGTGGAAAATCTCACCAAACAGGCAGGTCTCTGGTGTGTGTGTGTGAGAGAGGCAGGCAGCTGGCCATTGATGAGACATTTCCCTCTCATTCAACTCCACAAAACACACACACCTGAGATCCGTTACAAATGAGGATGGACTGGTTTCACCTGCCGCACTGTTAGACGTGTACTGGCACGACAACATACAGCCAGAACATGTACACAATACACGAAATACAACACACACACGGTTTATCAGGCCAGATGAATGTGTCATGAATAGACTGAGATTAAGCCAAGTCACTGTGAATCACACAAATGCCTCATATTTTATGTCTAAACACACAAAAGATACTTATGACCTCAAATATCCTTTTGTTATTATGAAAGAGTATGCATGGAAAGCTTTAATGGAGCAAACACACACGCACACACATATGCCTGAGGTGTGTTGGAGATGAAGATACATAAGCTCTAGTAATTAAATATGAATATCAAGACTTCCTGCAGTCTAATCTGCAGCTCATCCTTCTTTTCCTCACCCCTGTGTGAACTAAACAGAACAATAACAATAAGCACAAAAAAAGAGAGAGAGATTTGGCATGACACGACAGTTTACTTCCCATTAAATTTTTTCCCATAAGAATTTATTTGAGCTATGCAATTCACATTAATTTGAAGAAAAATTTTTATTGCTCTGAGGTTGATCTTTCAAAGCCCAGAAGAAAAAAACATAATACAGAAGATGTATCATCTTTGTCGCAAATAATTCTCTTAACTTTCTTGAGAATCAAAGAATCAAAGAATCAAACTCCCGACAATGGTCAGTTGGGCAGCTAAGATTGGGCAAAGTTTAGAAATAATTGGGTCTAAAGAAATGCCTGCAGTTAATGCCATGTGCTGCACTTTTCACACGTCTCTTTAATTATATTTTTAATGATATAAGTCCTGTGTGTCATTTGGAGCGACCACTCATCATGTGGAGTGACCAATAATAGGAATAACTGTATTAAATTAAAAATAAAATATCTAATTTCTGTGGTTGAAATATGAATCACTGCTACAGCATGCTTAAGTGAATGGTCTTTTAAAAACATTTTTATCAGTTTTATGCAATTTACAGGAAAAATAAGTCTGCTAACTACATGTAAAAAGGCAACTCTGAAATTCTAAAACAAAAATATGAGATAGTTATTTAGCCGTGAAAGCTATGTCAGCAGCAGATGTTTGATCTGCACATGCTCTGATATGAGCTAATCCTGTCATGCTCATGCAAACATGGCCGATTCATTTATCAACAGATGCTGATGGAACAGATACTCTAAACCAGAGCAACCCAGCTCACGCAATTTATCAGTTTTATGCAGTTTACCGGAAAAATAAGTCTGCTAACCACATTTAAAAAGGCAACTCTGAAATTACAAAACAAAAATATGAGCTCATTATTTACAAAAACTCAAAATAATGCAAATACTTTGTTTCTAAACACTTTATTTACTGAGAACATCTAAAAATATTAAGCATGTTATGGAAATGAATTAATTTCGATATAAATCATAGTCGCACCACATGACATTTTTCGAGGCTATGGCCAATTCATTCAAGATGAAAAAACACTAAAAGTACTTAATTTTAAAATTTAATATGAATTTATGTGTACACAACAATGTTTGAACAATTACAGTAGATATTATTTTTTGTATTTTAAAATTGGCCGATATATATATATATATATATATATATACACACTGCCCTGGGGTTTTGGACAATATTGGTATGAATCCTTTTTAATTTGTGATAATTTTGCACTGATAAGGGACAACACAAACTACGAAAACGTATTTTATTACATAAACAGTTTATACATAGAAAAAAACTTACATTTTTGATTCATCAAAATATCCACCATTAGCAGCTATTACAGCTCTGCATAATCTGGGCCTAAATTCATTGTATTCTAAACGTAATTGGCAATCAATTGTTGAAGCTATTAAGGTGTGCTGACCCAAAAATCTTTTAAAAACCTGAGCCAAGTTTAAACCAGTAACCAGGCATTACAGCTGGCAAAGGGGCATGTCTGACTTTAACATGTATATATTGCCATTATTACTGCTGGTCTTCAATGATAATGTCAAGTTACTTTAATGCATTTGCACCAAAAAATGATAAGGATTTATGCTGATATTGTCCAAAACCACACTTTGCCAGGGGTGTTTCCAAACATTTGGAGGGGAGTGTAAAATTTTGAAAGCAATTATTATGTTACACTTATTGTTTTTAGTCTGTTTTGACCCTGGATCACAAGTATGACCCCTTAGTGAGGAATACCAGAGGGTTAACATTCCTAAAGAGAAATAAAAATAGAAACAAACTTGACAGTTGACAATAGAAGGAGTCTCCATTTGAGCTCCATTAAATCTCACCTAATGACATCAATTAGCCAATAATTATTTTCATGTTACAACCAAAAACTAATAAATGACACACAATATAATTCCACACCACTTTGTTTAAAACTGTAGTGCTGCATGTACAAGGCAACTCACTCCAATATGCACTGTTACAGGGTTAATCTTTATTTTTTTTGGGCCTTTTTCCATTTATCTTTGACAGGACAGTGGAGATGAGACAGGAAGTGGGATTGTGAAAGGTCCACAAGGTCCACGAGGCGCAACTGCACCATATGTCAGCGTACTGCCCACAAGGCTATTGGCCCCGACAGGGTTAATCTTCTGACATAATCCATCACCATCTCTTTAAATTAGTGATGATCTATGTATTAAAACATAGAGTGGAAACATATATCCAATACTGGCAGATAAATACACATTACTGTCTGATAGTAGTTTAAAAAAACACATGGTGGCAACCTTTTGTGCATCCATAAAATGGAACTCTATAGAGTCACTTCTGAGGAATACTGTACATTTTTCATCTGAGTTACTTTATCTACAGAATCACAAACAGCCCTCATGTTCAAACAGACTGGAGCTGTGAAAGCTACGTGAGCAGCAGATGTTTGATCTGCACATGCTCTGATATGAGCTAATCCTTTTATGCTCATACAAACATGGCTGATTCATTTATCAACAGATGCTGATGGAACAGATACTCTAAACCTGAGCAACTCAGCTCATGGGTCACACACTTCTCTCAAAAAAAGCTTTATGCAAAAATACCCATGTAACATATAAATCATATATGCCTATATCTTAAAAGCACACATGCACACTCATTCATGCGCTCTTTTAAAATAAAAGGATGTAGTCTGTCCTCTGCTGGTCACATGAGAAGAAACACTCCGCATTCAAACACACAACGGCACTTAGGTATGAATGAATGAGAGCTGCATTAACAACCACCAAGCTAAAATTCATTTAAACACAGGCTGCATCTGTATGTGTATAATGTGTGCTGATACTTAGTATCAGCTGTTTAAACCAGGCCTCAGTGAGCGTATGGCGATACAGAAACAGGAGATAATAGGAGACCTGTCAACACCATTTGGTCCCAAGAGCATTAGATAGCAGAACACAGTCTAGACCCACTTTAATCTCACTTTCCTGAATGTGTGTGCACTGGTATTCACTACATTATGAGGACTTTGTACAGTAATACCAGTAACTTTTTGACCTTGTAGGGACATTTTAGGTCCCTATAAGGAAACAAGTTTATAAATCATACAAAATGAAATGTTTTGAAAATCTAAAAATGCTAAAGGTTTTGTGTGAAGAGTAGAGTTAGGGGAAGGGGATAGAAAATACAGTTTGTACAATGTAAAAATCATTACGGCTACGTTTTTATGTGTGTGTGTGAATTAAAAATAATAATAATAATAATAATAAAAACTACTTTGGTAGTTTAAGCTGGTTAAATTTAGCTGTAATCCTCAGCAAAGCCATTGACCAATAGGCTGCAGACGTAAAGCAAAACCAATAGGTTGTAGTGAGATGAAACCACCAACAGATGGCAGCACTACATCATGAGTTTACATATATATATACAGTAGGTTGTTCCTGAAACCTATACAGGTTGTGAGGCACATTCGAATCAAATGGTAAACTATTTACAAACCTATCTACTAAGATACCTCAATTTTTTTTTGTCTGAATGATTTATGAAGTTAAGATTAACCTGTATTACATTTTCACAATACATATCGTTTCAATGCAGCTTTACATTGCATTAAAAACACCTGGTGGACAGGCCAGAGGCGAATGTGGCAATGAAGAAACAACTTAAAAGATGTTTAGAGAGAAAAAAACTTGCATGCTAGGAACATCAGACACATATTGCACACATATGTATATACTAAAGGGATAGTTCAGCCATAAATGAAAATACTGTTATCATTCACTAACTCTCATGTCAGTTTAAACATGTATGACTTTCTTTCTTCATAAAAGAACATTAAAGATATTTTGAGGAACAGTTTTGGTTGCTACTATTGCTTCCATTGTAAAAATAAAAAAAATAAAAAAAACACTGAAAACTTACATTACAATACAACTGAATTCAGTTTCTAGTTAATAGCAATTTGTTTGAACATGGAAAATGCTGTACTATGGTCAGTTTCACCAAAGTCATGAAATATTCACTAGGTTATGTCTAAAGCTCGCTTGAATTTGCTCTAGCTCACTAGATATGGCATTATGACTTCCTTGGAAGGAAGTCTGCAACCAGTTTCCTTCATAGTAAAAGTTATTGACTGGGAAGTGTGGCAGAAAGGCAGCTGCTTTAGGTTTATGACATGGCTAGACAGAAACTCTCAAATTCACACTAACTAGGTATATTTATCAAGGATAATGTCCAATAACTACACAACTGGTATGCATGTGTATGACTGGACCTGAATTATGTGCATGAGAGGAAGTCAAAAGGGGGTGTGAGGGCCATCACACCTGTTCTACATGAAGACCAGAGAGATTAGAGCAGAAACTGAACACAGAGCAGATGTGCCGACAAATGCACACACACATACACTACACTGTTCAAAGGTTCGGAGTAAGTATGATTTTTTTTTCTTGTTATCAAAGATAAATAATAATGTAATAATCATTTTATTCACCAAGAATGCATTACATTTACAAAAAGTGACACTAAAGACATTTGTGACCCTGTACCAAAAAAAAACAATCTTAAGTAGCACTGGTATATTTGTAGCAACAGGCAAAAATACATTGTATGGGTCAAAATGATTGATTTCTCTGTTATGCCAAAAATCATTAGGATATTAAGTAAATATCATGTTCCATGTACATATTTTGTAAATTTCCTACAGTAAATATATTACAACTTAATTTTTGATTAGTAATATGCATTGCTAAGAACCTCATTTGGACAACTTTAAAGGCGAATTTCTCAGTATTTGTATTTTTTTGCACCTTTAGATTCCAGATTTTTAATTAGTTGTATCTCGGCCAAATATTGGCCCATCCTAACAACTCATACATCAGTGGAAAGCTTATTTATTCAGATGATGTATAAATCTCAATTTAAAATAACTGACCCTTATGACTGGTTTTATGGTCCATTTAGTTATAATGTTACAAAAAAAACTATTTAAAATAAACGCTGTTCTTTTGAACTTTCTATTTAACAAATAATCCCGAAATAAAAGTAACACGGTTTCCACAAAAATATGAAAATATATATTCAACATCGATAATAATAAGAAATGAGCAGCAAATCATCATTCTAGAATGATTTCTGAAGGATCATGTGACACTGAAGACTGGAGTAATGATGCTGGAAATTCAGCTTTGCATCACAGGAATAAATTGCATTTCAAAATATATTCAAATATATTATATAAAATATATAATATGTGTTTTTCTTTTTGTAATAATATTTCACAATATTACTGTTTTTACTGTATCTTCGATCAAATAAATGCAGCTTTGGCGAGCATAAGATACTTCTTTAAACAAACATTTAAAGGGCACCTATTATGCACGTTTTTACGTAAAACAAGTCTCAGGTGTTACCAGAATCTGTCTGTGAAGTTTCAGCTCAAAATACCCTACAGATCATTTATTATATCATTTTGAAATGCCTATTATTAGTGGAAGCAGAAATACGCTGTTTTCGTGCATGTCGCTTTAAATGCAAATGAGCTGCTGCTCCCCGCCCCCTTTTCCAGAATCGGGCTGTGCCTTTACGAATTAAATTCTCTTTCATGTCTTATTGCGCTTAAACTGTCAAATACACGACACAAGTATATGTTACAAACACACATACGTTTTAAAAAACAGTCGGTTATGTCTGTGATGGTAAACAGCTGAGAAAGAAATCGCAAAAAATGTCAGCGTCATGGGTGAAAAAGTGCAGATCAAGGGACGGTAATATTATAATAAGATCCCCTTCTTACCGACCACAAATTTTTGAACAGTAGTGTAAACTCGCATAAAAGTGAAAACGTAACTTCTAAATGTAAACGTACACAACAAAAGCACACAACCTGACATGTGCTTGTTAGGAGGTTTAGAGGGGCCTGAAGGGGTCGAGATGACTTGCGTATGTGTCAGATACCTGAAAACATTCTCCTCACCAGCTGCCGCCTCAACACTGACCCCTTTTAAGTCAACTGTGAAATTGTTCTGCTCTAAAAATACATCCTCTGCAGCTCTGAACGTTAATGTCTGTGTGAACGGTGTGTTTCAGTGTGTGCGGTTTCCCTTCTGCATTGCTGAATTCCACATCAGTACAGCTGCTTTAACAACCACACCCCATCACCATGGCAACCGTGCCTCCTGGCAACCATCAATGTTTCCACAATCCAGTGGGTTATGGGACGCTAAGCAACAACAGAGCAACTTAAACTGGATGTTCCTGTAACCACAAGCCAAATCATTTATCAATAGGGCGGAGTTTGTGTTCTTGTTTATTAAAGCAATATCGAGATGTACATTTCTATGTTGGAGTGTTATGAATGAGATTCTCTGACACTTCTTTCTCAATGCTGAGATCAGTCATCTTTACTCATTTGTGTGTTTGACTGCATCTGATCAAGTGTGCAAGTAAATCGATGTGTGTTTGTGTGTGATTTTACACAAAAAACATACATTTTAGCCATTTAACCAACTAAAGGCTTCACCATTTTTCACCACCAGTAGGGATGCACTATACAGCCTTTTATGGAAGCCAGTTTCTACCATGAAATAAAAAATAAAAAAGTAATTTATTTCTCTTTATTTCTCGCAATTGCAAGTTTACACCTCTCAATTCTGACTTTTTTTCTCAGAATTGTGAAATTTAAGCTCTCAGTTGTGAGTTATAACATCAGAACAGTGGGATCAAAACTCGCTGTTGTGAAAAATAAAGTCGGAATTTTTAGAGTTATTATTATTGACATTTTCTTGCATTTGCGAGTTTATGTCTCACAACTGGGACTTTTTTCTCCGAATTGTGAGATATAAACTCGCAATTGTGAGTTATAAAGTCAAATTCTGACGGGGAAAAAGACTGATGTGTTCTCAGAATTACAAGTTCATATCTTGCAGTTCTGACTTGATTAAACTTGCAATTCTGAGAAAAAAAAGTCACAATTGCAAAATATGAACTCGGAATTTTGAGAAGTCAGAACTGCAAGACATATACTCGCAATTCTGAGAAAAAGTCACAGTGTCGAGATATGAACTGAAAAAAAGACAGAATTGTGATTGTGTATATATCGCAATTCTGACTTTTTTCACGTTTTCAATTTCTCACAATCACGCACTACTGAGAAAAAAGTCAGAACTACGAATTTCTATCTCAATTATCAGAATTGTGAGATTTAAACTCATAACTGCAAGTTAAAGTCAGTATTGCTTGATATAAACTATAAAACAATTGTGAGTTTATATCAAGCAATACTGACTTTATAACTTGCAATTATGAGTTTAAATCTCACAACTCTGATAACAGGCTTCCGTGACATTTCGGTAACAAACGGGTTATTAAACAATATTAGATAAAGTTTAGTCCAGTATAAACTGACTGAAAACTTGGTCAGACTGGGTGACCAGCTGATTAACCAGCTAAGACAAGCCAACCAGCTTAGGCTGGTTTTTGCGGTGTTTTTCAACAGGTTGTATTTTTGGTTGGAGCAGGTTGAACAATCTTTAATTAGTTACTTATGTTCATTTTTCCTATTTTTAATTTTATATTCCTCTTGCCTTCATCAAAAAACCTAAAGTTACCACTTGAAATTAATCTTTAAAAACACTAATAATTTAATGGTACAAAATATGATTCAAAAATAAACATATGATGCAAAATTTCATTTCAGTACACCCCTACTTGACATTTAAATAGACAGCCTTTTTAAGAAAAGCTTTGGGCAACTTGCTTGATCATGTGTAATTTTTCGCTGCTATTTCTGTGTGTTTCAGCATGAACGCATCATTAAACGTCAGTGTCCAGTGAGCAAATTTCATTATTATCATAATATTTGCATAGTTTTCCATATGAGTTTTAAAGATAGAGAAACCACTAGGCCACGTCAGCCACTAAGATATAGAGCCATATTTAAAAGCTGTTTTGTGAAAAACACACTCAGATATGAGTGTGTGTATGAACATATGAAAGATGTGTTTATATAACAGACAAAATCAGTAAAAACAAATTGAGCTAATTGAGATCCCTGAGATTAACCAATTTAAAAAAAGTCACATCTGGCAATATGAAGTTCACTCTCTTTTCAGTTCACTTTAGAATGAATTTCCACTTGTCGTTCGTCATCCGCTCTCCATTACTCTGTGAGTGTCTTTTCTCTCTGGCTGGTGGAGGGCTGCAGAGCGAGGGGTTTGTTGTGGTCAGAAGCGGCCCAGCGCCCTCCCTCTCAGGACTGACTCTCTGCATCTGCTGGGCCCCTTCAGTTCACTCAACCCCTGTGTAATTAGCTGATGTAAATTACAATGTTGGCCTGCAAGGATGACGTGTTTCTTCCGTGTGTGTGTGTGAGAGAGTTTGTGTTCACTGTAGAACATCTGTAGAACTGTAGTACAGACCCCAGTGGCTGAAACTCAAACCTCCACTGGGATGAATGTAATGAAGAGAGGAGAGGAGAAGCCAGAGAGAGCCAGGTCTTGCAAAGCAAAAACAAATTTTGTTAGCCTAACATACAATGATTAAGCCATGAGCCTGGTCAGCTCATTCTCTATGCACCAAGTGTCCTGGGACACTGGGCCTCCAAAAATCCAATAAAAAAAATACATGACCCTGGACCACAAAAGGGTTTATTTATACATCAGATTTTGAGATTTATACACCATATAAATATACATATCTATAAATTATGAATAAATAAGCTTTCCATTGATGTATGGTTTGTTAGGATAGGACAATATTTGGCCGAGATCCAACTATTTGAAAATCTGTAAGCTGAGGGTTCAAAAAAATCTAAATATTGAGAAAATCGCCTTTAAGTTTTGATATATTTACGGTAGGAAATGCACAAAATCTCTTGGAATATGATCTTTACTTAATATCCTAATGATTTTTGGCATAAAAGAAAAATCGATAATTTTGCCCCATATTGTTGGTTATTGCTACAAATATACCCGTGCTACTTAAGACTTTTTACTTAAGAAAAGGTTTTGTGGTCCAGGGTCACACACACACACACACACACACACACACACACATTCTTGCATTTGTGGTTTACGGGGACTCTCCATAGGCGTAATGGTTTTTGTACTGCACAAACCGTATTTTCTATCGCCCTACACCTACCCTATACCTAAACTTAGCCCTCACAGGAGACTGTGCACAGTTTTTGAATTTCATAAAACA
>JAHKKF010501891.1:0-15850 GCA_019740295.1 Labeo calbasu
TTTTTTTTCTATATTTTTAATCAAATAAATGCAGCCTTGATGAGCATAAGAGACTTCTTTAAAGACTATTACAAGTCTTACTGACCCCAAGCTTTTGAACGGTAGTGTATATATTCAGACTTTATATAATTATTACCTGTTTGGCGCTTCATAATTTAGGATGCTAATAAAGAAAATTATTTTTGTAGTGAAATTCATAGACTATATATGTAGAAGGATGGCAACTAATAAATTTGCCTAATAAAATAACATATGAATGAAATGTGCCCTTAATATTTTAAACTTATAACTTATTATCACAATTACTTGACCAAACAGTTCACTGAAAGCATTAAAGTATTATTGTTTTTAATACAACCTGTCATTATCTTTACAGACTTGCATGAGTCTCATCAGTATCGAAAGGTTTTTGTTTTTCCGACTCCGTGATAAAGAAAGTTGTCAAACGTGGAGCTCCACCCTGTCTGTGAGTACATCTCCCGTAGTCTCCTGGATTATGCTTAACTCCTTCGAAATCTTGCCCTGGTGCAACATCAAAAGAGAAGAGCACACGGGAGTATCACGAAACTTATTAGAGCAGCCCTACGCTGTTTCTCCCTCCGTCTCTAGCTCTCTCTCATTCGCTCTTTCGCCATCAAATGTCTCTTTTTACACCCTGACTAGGCACATTTGAGTTTAAAGTAGTCATAGTCTTGAACCCCCTGCAAACTTAAAGGCAAAGTTTTATGTCTTCATTAAAAAAGGTGAACCACTTTACAACGCACAAGCCAGAAAATCCATTTAAAAAATCATAAAAGGATGTAAACCCTCCAATATTTCAGAACATTTTCATGGACTGAATATCAAAATTTGATGATTCATTGGCAAGTCCGAGTGTGTTTAAAAATAAATCACTTTAGAACAGTGCTATAATCTAGAGAGAGAGTTTTGTTCCTTTTCAGACATGAGCAGTTTTGCTTGAGTAACGACCAACTGCCTTTTTAAAGGAATGTTTTATGCACTTTTATTATGCTTCTTTATAGTTTTTGGAGCTTGACAGCCTCTGGTGGGTTTAGAAACTAATATAAGATATTGCTTTTATACAAATGGTCAAGTATGAACCTAGAAACAATTCAAATTTTAGCACTTCCAGTTCTGTTGTCTTGAAACTAATGGGTTTTTGGTAAAATGCCTGAAATGAGGTCTGTGATTAACACACGCTTGAGATATTTTCACTTTTTATTCAACATAAAGTACATCAGTAATACACCCTTGTGATTTTATTTTTTTGAAAAAGGTGGTTGCTAACAAGTGGCTAAATAGGACTACAGAGGTTGTCAGGTTGAACAGGTAAACACATCTATTCACTAGTCTGCTTTTACAGCCTCTTTGTGTTTAGAATCATGGTTTTGCAAACTACTGCAACTCAAATTTTCAAAGAAAATGTTCTTGACAGCTTCTGGTCACCATTTGCTGTCATAATATGAAAAAGCGCACAGAACGTCTCTTTTTGTGTTTTTCCACAGAAGAAAGTCAGTCATCAGGTTTGAAACGAGGGTGAGTAGATGATGAAAGAAGTTTAATTTTCTTTTGAGGCGCTGCCATGTGACAGTTTTACCCAAAAACACATTGATCCGCACTCATTTGTTGGAAGAAATACAGATAAAGTTGTCACATTAAGCAAGTGTGTTGATGAATACGAAAACTGTGCAAGAATAACTGCTGTAAGTGAAAATGTGTGCGATATAACAAAAGCAGCAAAAATAGTAGGCTTACAGTTTATTACTTTCTCCCAGTTATAGGCTCACTCTCGCTCTCAATTATGCTGCTACAATTTCAGTCGCTTACAGTTTAGCAATTCATATCGTTTCTGAACATTCTGCCAGGAAACAGAAAGCCTAGAATAGGTGTTATAAGTAAAACACTCAGGAGAAGGTGAGAAATGGGGTAGAGGTGAGCACTCTGTAAGGAGTGTTAAGGGAGTGAGAGAGAGATTTGGTGGGCTAGCAGATAAGGGAAAACAGCAGGATCACTCATTTGGAGGCTTTGCATGTTTGTTCACACGTGCCCACCTCTCCACACTGCCAATTGTCAGATGAAAGACAGTGCAGACTGTATAAAAGCCCCCAGCACTTTGATTTCAGTCTGTGACAAATTAGAGAAAGAGAAAGGGAGAGAGGTGGGACCAGGATAAAGAGCTGTGAGGCCAACACACACTCATAGAGAAGCATCACTCTAGCGACTATTATCTTACACCACCAAAACGTGTTGGGTTCTGTTTGTTAGTTAAAGCTGATGTGTTTGTAAATGAGCAAAAATAATGATTGTTCCCCCAGCACTGTGCTCATCCGCCATTGGTTAAGACTGTGTTGGGCTGGTTTTAGGTCAGGGTTTGTCAAATGTCGCTAGGTCTTGTCTGTTTTGCGATGTATAATGTATCTTTTTCAGGGCTTTAGTAGACTAAGGTGGGTAGCGTTTTTATGGTGCATTTGTTTGACTGTTATTTATATATATGTGACCCTGGACCACAAAACCAGTCTTAAGTCGCTGGGGTATATTTGTAGCAATAGCCAAAAATACATTGTATGGGTCAAAATTATTGATTTTTCTTTAATGCCAAAAATCATTAGGAAATTAAGTAAAGATCATGTTTCATGAAGATTTTTTGTAAAATTCCTACTGTAAATATATAAAAACTTAATTTTTGATTAGTAATGTGCATTAGTAAGAGCTTATTTGGATAACTTTAAAGGTGATTTTCTTAATATTTTGATTTTCTTGCACCCTCAGATTCCATATATTCAGATAGTTGAATCTAGCCAAATATTGTCCTATCCTAACAATACATCAACCATACATCAATGGAAAACTTATTTATTCAGGTTTCAGATGATGTATAAATCTCAGTTTCAAAAAATTTACCCTTATGACTGCTTTTGTGATCCAGGGTCACATATATATTGTGAAGTAGGGTTGCTGTGATTATGTGGGTTTACTAACACAAAAATATTAATATAACAGCTAACCAATATTACAGAGCAACAGTGCTGTTGTTTTTTGCAGGTTAGTCACAAATTCAGAAAAAAGCACAACTGCAAGCAAGTGTGACATTTATAAAATAGTTCAGTAAATAAGAAGTTAATATTAGATATCTTAAGCCCTATTCAGACGGGATTAGTTTTCTAAACTACGTTTGTTTCGATTCTTATCATCCGACGTGTGTGATTTATATGTACTAATTTGTACGGGACTAACATCTCTGTGTTTATTACAGAGTGGGAGGGTCTGTTTTGTACAGGTGGGCATTGCAGAGATCACACACTCTGTATGTGTGCATTGAGTGTAGACATTCTGATTGATTACCATTTGTATAGTAGACAATGTTAACAGTTTACATGATCTGGCTCTTGATTTTATTATTACTATTTCTTATTATTTCTTTGCCGGGAGGCAACACATCAAAAATGCGTGTGGTAAGAGCATCTATGGTAGTTTGCGTTGGCCAAAACACACAATAGTCAGCTGCAAATATGACTTGACCCTAAAAATTTCTAACAAAAGTTTTCTCAGTGATTTACAGTAGTATCAGATGTACTTAAAAACATACTAAAAGTTTGACTCCAAGAAAGGCCCCATTTTCAAAATAGTAGCCGTCAGGTCCTTAAAATGACCATTACTCCTTTGTATTCCCCCTAGACCAGGAATACTGGTGCCTGATACATGTTTTGGCCATGTAATGTTCTAATTAGCATATTTGCATGATAGATAAGTGATTACAAGTACAATTATTTATTAAAGCAATTGGTTACAAGCATATTTATGCGAAAAATAAGTACAATTTCCCTTAAGTATTTGCATGTTTCTCCTTTCTCATATCGTTTTGCCTAGTGTTGGTGGTTTCTGTGGTTCATAACCATTCTTTTGATTCCAATAAAGAATAAATTCATTACAACTGTGTGGTACTGTAAAATTAGTCAAAACAGGGCTGCCACGTGAAGGCTCACTACCGCTAACCCCTTTTATTTTTTTGTGTTTTATTTTTTTAAAATATTTTTTATAATGCATTTTGGGTTTTTTGCCTTTTGTTTTTTATATTTTTTTAATACTTTTCTTATTTATACATATCTTTTTCTATTTTCTTCTGTTGTTTCCTCTTATTCTGGTTTATTTTTTATACTTTTTTGCACTGTGACCTTCACTAGATTTACCATTAGTCGTCACACTCTTCCTCCCATAAGGGCTGATTATAGTGATTCTCACAATTCCCAACTTGACATGGTCCACAAGCAGGCATGCATGGTGTCCATATGCCCTGCAACTGCACCGTTGTGTTCGGCAGGCAGTTGTGCAATTACAGTGGATCATCTGGGGCAGCAGTCTTACTGGTCATTTGCACAGGACTGGATGGTTGATTCAAGGATGAATTTTGTTTGAGCAAAATGGTATACACTGTGCTGCCAACAACATTTCAATGAGGCAAGCAATATCAAATGTCTCAAGTATTCTCTTCAACCATCTCCTGAATTGATGAGAATGCATTACATATGTATTACCTTATTCAACTTGAAATGAGTGGCCATTTTAGAGGGTTCACACACAGGCCTCTGTTCGGGCTAATTCAGAGTTGTTTATGATCAAAGTTATACAACTCCAATTTAAGTTACTTTTGGGTGCAATAACTTTTACATTGAATGTCAAGTCTGTGTTTTAGCAAAAAAGGGTATGTGTCCAAAAAAACGTACTGAGTAGGAGTTACATGGCATAGGCTAAATCGTTTACATCTCTGGTTCACCCCAAACAAAGATAAAACCTTACATTAATCTCATAAAATCATGTATTCCATAAGTATGTAATCATGACAATGCAATTTAGACAAGTCCAATGGATTCATGGACCCAGAAAACATGGGGTTAGACGCCAAGATTACTTGGCTATGTCAAATAATGAAAGACTTAGGATATTTTAAGGGTTTCCTGCCCATCTTGGACACCATCTTGAAAATGACACCTTTCTAGTGGTCAAACTTTGGTAAACATTTAGTATGTTATTATGGACACCTAATACTACAAAAAAACAGCTGAGAAACCTTTTGTTAGAATTGTTTTAGGGTTAGGTTTTTTTTTTTCATATATGCAGCCGCCTACAAGAAAACACGTTGTGAAATAGGGCTTGAGTAACGAATAGGGCTTTAGACACAATATTGTCAATTACTTTGTCTATTTTTGCTAAGCCAAACGAATATAGCTCTACACAAAAAAATCATGCATTTCTTCTCCAAGCAACAGAGAGATTTGTGTTTCGTTCCTTAATAAATCAGTGTTTTGAGCGAATCGGTTGAGTGAATGACTCAATGACTCACTCACAAAGACACATTACTTAAAACAAAAAATGTTTTTGAACGAATCAGCTGAAAGAATCATTTAAGGCCATGTCTGCATTAATCCAGATACGTACATTTGAAAATGGTGTTTTCGTTTTAAAACACTCTCCATCCACATTAGTGTTTTCAAGTTTTTTCTGAAAGTTTCTCATCCACACTGAAATGTCAGAAAATGTTACATTCGCCTTACTGTGCATGTGTAAAACCTCATAAGCTCACCGAGATTATACAGATGGAACAGGCAGACGTTTTCACACACTTCTTCTAGCAGGAACATTTTATTTATGAAAATATCCCACCATTAACTGGCATCCAGGTCACACTCACTATTACCCATGTTTGATCTAAACACAGTTACCCTCATGTTTTGTGACAGGACAGCAATTGTGAGTAAATTTTCTGTCAGCTTTGCAGCACTGTAATATGAAGAGTGTACAAAAGCTTGTTTAGACTGTCAGCCCAAATCCGATTTTTGTGCAATCTGATAGTCTGAACAGCAATGAACTACATGAAATACGATTCTTGCAAATCCATTTCGAGCTACATTCATATGTGGTTTGAAGTACTATTCAAACTGCATTCCTAGAAATCCGTTTCAGTCTGACCAGACAGATTGGATTTACCGTAGCTTTTTCAGGTTCTCATAGCACGTAAACGTAAACGCGTCAGACGTTTTTGTAGAAAACATGCTGAATGTCTTTGCAGAAACAAGCTTGTGTTGCTGTGAAGTGCAAGTCAGACAGAAAAGGACAATTTACTGCTAGTATACACACCTCTTTTTGAAACCAATGAAAACATGTTGTCATGTCATAAAACAACATCTGTATTGCTAACTGTTTTGCTGTTTTTTGTTTGTAGCGTAGGCGTAACAACACAACGGCATTGCCATAGAAACCAACACACATTCCGTAAAACTAAATTTTTTTAGTTTATGGGCGTACTAATTGAACAGTTGTGATACACTGTGTGGACAGTCAGTTATTCAAATTAGAAATTTCATCCTGATATGCACAAAATCGGATTTGGGCTGAGAGTGTGAACAAGGCTAAAATAACATATATTTAGCAACAGTGTGTAAGTATAACGCTATTTCACCACCAATTCGTACATATTTTACAATATGGCTAATTCGTACGATTTCTTACGACCTCACACGACCACACAAATTCGTACATTTTCAGTGACGGGTAGGTTTAGGGGCGGGGTTAGGTGTAGGGCATTCGTACAAATTTATACGTATTGTGCAACCCGTTTTATTGTGCAATATGTTTTAGCTAATATCATATGAATGCGTACGAATTAGCCACCTCGTAAAATATGTACGAATTGCCGTGAGATCGGGCTGGAAAGTAACACATAACAGGCACAATAAAAATGCGTCATCTGCGCAAATCGATTGGTGTATGACATCAAAGTACATCAAAGCGATTTGAAGGCATATGGAGACATCCGCTTTCATATAGGTCTCGCAGTACTTTGATGTCATACGATCGGTCTGCGTAGCTCCACTTCGAGTTGAACACACCTTAAGTTTTCAAAGTCCACACTACGCGAAAGCGGTGTTTTCAATTTTTTAGACTTTGGGGAGCGTTTTCAAAAAGCTCAGTTTCCTTGTCATAAATGTCTAGCCAGAAGGCCAAAACGTAAGAGAAAAAGATCCGTTTTCAAACTAACACATATTATGGTGCGTTTACACTTTTGCGGTGCGTTATGGGATTGAAAGCAGCGCTGAGAAAGTGTTGGGAGTGGCCGAGAATGTCAAAAAGTCTGGTCATTCCTCAACTTTATGCAAATATCAAGCAAAAAACGCTGGACAGCAACCAATTGCTGTGAAAAGTAGGCAAGGCAAGATTTTGACGTATGTTTTGAGTGTTTGCTGAGCTGAAATCACTTGTCGTTAACAAGTCAAATGTTTTTTTTAAGGCTTTCTCTATTGGCTACCTTTCATCATTTTGAATTGTAGTTTGTACCTAGATGGCGCCAGTAAAGTGTTTAGTTTGCCAACTGTCGTTAAAAGAAAAAGATGAAATGCAAACAGGGTGTAAACATTGTTTTCAGAGGCACGCCCTATTGTTTGACACGCCCCAAAGCAGTGGTGTTGTAGCGGCACTAAGCGCAGATTTGACACTGTAGTGGAAATGCAACCTTAGAGTAAATGACTCACTCATAAATGCAGTCACTTTATGCCACCTATTGGTGTAATGATGTAACTCACAAAATTACTGAGAAATCCACACCACTAACAGTTTGACCTCTAGCATTACGACAGGTCTGAATTGTTGTGTTTGAGAAAAAAAAAAAAAAGAAACCAAGAGACTATATTGGTTGTTTTATTGATCAAGATTCCAATCAAATTAAATGTAAATTGGCTGACAATTCCCAAAGTGACATTTCCTGAGGCTATTTTTTATATCCTAAGAAAACACTTGATGTTAGCAGTGGGGATTCACTCAAGTTAAAACCAAATCCCAAACAAGGGAAGTGAAATCGAAAAACTATTGGGAGAGTATAATTTTGGCACCCAGTGGGCAAATAATGTTAGATGATGAATAATAATGTCCACATTCATTTTACAAAGCCTACATAACGGGAACATCCAAATAAACCTGTTAATGGGGAAAAAACAAGCAGGACAGGCAATTGAATCAGTGCCAAGATTAAAGTCTTGGGGAAATTGTTGGCTGGCTGGACGCACCTCCTCATGCCCGACCTTGCCCGCAGCGAGAGTGGCACAGGGGGCATCGCCCCCACCGGTCTGTCTGCATCTGCGTGATTAGATAAACCATAGGGGACCAACTGGGGAAAAGCACACAGTGCCAAAAGAGCTCTTCAACGCATGAGGTCCCAAGTAGTTCCAAAAGCTGTTAATGAAGTCTGTCATTCAAAAGCATGCCAGTATAGAGAAAGAAAGAATGAAAAATAGGGCAGTTCCTGATGCTGAAAGATTGTAATCGGGTTCTCATGGGAAAATGTGGGAATTCTGTTCAAAAGACGTTAACAATCTGTTCTTTATAGGAAGGAATAATATTGGAGACTTTTTAAATGGGATTGTAGACTGATAGAATATTCATTTTTATGCCCACTATGGGATTGTTTCTGCCAAAAAAATTAAAATTATCTCACAATTTGGAGTTTTATTCTCAGAACTGCAAGTTCTCACAAATTCAAATTTTTACTTGGAATTCTTGGAATTTTGGAATTTTTCGCTATGGAATTTTGAAAAAAATTGCAATTGCAAGTTTGTAACTCACAAATTCTGAGATATAATATTGTCTAAAAAAATTGTCTGAACTGTGAAATAAAGTCGCAGTTTTCCCAAAGTGGAAATAAGCTTACATAGGATAGTGGTGACAGCACCTTTAAATAAATTGTTCAATCAAGATATAAAAATTCTATCTTTTAATAATATGTCTTTGGATTCTGAAACACTGTATGTAGGGGCACTTTATTGCTTTTAGAAAGACCAGCATATTTTATGTTTTGGATGCTGGTGTATTGGCATGGCCACCAAAGTTGTTGACTAGCTTAACCAGCAAGACATCTTTGGTCAAAGCGCTTCATCAAAAGCACATGCAGGTTGACCTTCGTCAGCACCAAATGAGCACTAATCTGCACAGACCAGCATGCTGGTCAAAGTTGTTTTTTTCAGCAGGATAGTCTTAAATTGATTAAAGTATACCAGTGTTGGATATTTCTAGCTTATTGTATCATGTTTTCCCTGCAGACAGCAATTAATCACCAGTTAATTACGGAACATTATGGATCTTGCCTGAATTCAGACGTTTTGTGGCTAGTCAGTGGACAATTTCCATTGTGCATCTGTTGTGTGGCCGACGCTGACGTCATTTCTCGGATTCTGAGGAGGTAAGAAAATGTTCCACACCTTTAAGTGGCTGAGATGGTGCTGTCATTCTTGCTGCACGACCGAGAACTTTTCTTTCTGCATTCCCAAGTCCTTGTTAATGAGATGCAGTGAAGTGTCATACACTGCCCGAGGCTTTTGTCTCTCAGAACAGCTCCTCAGCAACTCAGAGGGGAGCTGTGCTTTAGCATCGTGGTTGGCAAGAACAAAGAGAGACCCATTCCTACAGTAGGAAGTTAGTACCAGCTGCTCTGTGCTTTTAATATAAAGCACAAACTGCTTATCACTAAAAAATGTAAAACTGAAATTATTTTGAAAAAGGCATAGATCTCAACAGAGTTTGCACTAACATTTTAAACTGTTTCAGCCCATTATGGGATACAGACAACTCAAATGTGCAGTGTGCAATTCACATTCCATGTATTTTATGCATATTATGGGATATCACATAAAATAGCAAGATGAATACACCAAAATGCAAATAAAATTTCTAAACTGTGCACAAAGTCCATACATTTTTGCTGGAGAGATGCATAATGAAAGGAATTTTATGTGTGCATTAAAAAAGTCATATGACTAAATAATAATTAATGCATGGCTACTGTTAATTTTTAGAATCCTAGAATCCAGATGTATGTATGTATGTGCATCACAAAAGTAGTACGTGATTGCTGGCTACTGTTAATTCCAATTGTTTTTGGGATATTTTGCATAAAATAAATTCACAACTTGCATGGAAACATAGCTATATTTTCGATATTAAAAAAAAAACACTACTGGATTCCAGCTTAATATCCAGATTGGTGATGATAGTGGATCCCAAATAAGCACTTTCCCGTTAAATCTATCATGTTCTAGACTTTAAAGTGTAGCTTTGGGAAATGGCTTTTATTGCTTGCTTAGAAACGTAAGTAATGCAGTTTCAGAACCTTAAAGTCCAATAATCAAATGCATATATTAGTCTTAGTGGTGAAGTGGATGTGCTGTTCAACATACAAAGCATCTATTATAGAGATGTATGGGTTTAGGTAAATGGGATGAGCAGTCTGTGCCTTTGGGGTTCACAGAGGATCATTGGAATAGAGTGTTGCTTGGTTTATAAATGAAGACGAAAGTTTTTTTTTTTTGAATACCAGGTTTCCTTGTCAGAGTGTTCCTTTTCTTTCCCTCTTTCTTTGCAGATAATAAGTATTCCAGCCCTCTCCTCTCCGAGAGTGTGTCTTCTCCACAGCTGCTCTTCCTGTTTGGGCTGACTTCACTTACTTAGCGGTGTCCTTTTTAGAGATAATAAAACAAATGACCATAGATGAATTATATTTGACAGTTTAGTTTCCAAGTGTAAGTATCAATTTCCTACAGGGCCTGAGATATCAGAGAGACAACTGAAAGAGCCCCAGCTGCACTTATTTGGCCTTCGAAAAGCCAATCATCTCCTTTTCCACTGATAAAACACTGTATCCTTGCATTGCTCTATTCTACTGATTATTTGCCAGTGATTTGTTGCTTTGGGAGGAAATTGTCAGATTCATACACTCTGGATTCACTCTGTACCCTGCTGAAAAGACCAGTCTAGATGGACTAGCACAGCAATACAAAGTCATGAAACTCTAGGTGGCGCACATCATTATTCACATGGCACGGCTGATTGGTTTTATGCGGATTCAAACGATCCCAGATGCAGTTGTAAACGATCCCAGCCAAGGAAGAAGGGTCTTATCTAGCAAAACGATCTGTTTTTTTCATTAAAAAAATACAATTTAAATACTTTTTAATCTTAAACGCTCATCTTGTCTTGCTCTCCCTGAACTCTGTGTATTCTGCCTCAGTTAGGGTATGTCGAAAAACTCCAATCGTATTTTCTCAACTTCAAAAATCATTTCAAAGTCATCCTACATCACTGCAGAAGTTCGAACCCAGTATTTGCAAAGAAGATCAAACACCCTCAACAAAAAAGGTAAAACAGCGATATAAGACGATTTTGAAGTTGAGGGAGAACATGAGATGGGAATTTTTCTACATACCCTAACTGTCATGGAACGGGAAAAACAGGCAGAGTGAGACAAGACGAGTGTTTGACATTAGAAAGTATACAAATTGTATGGTTTTTATAAAAATAACCAATCGTTTTGCTAGATAAGACCCTTAGTCTATGAATAGAATGGTCATTTGTTGCTGATGAAGTAATTATTAATAAATTGTTTAGTTCTTCATGAGTTATATATAAACTCATGATTATCTCTGCATTAGTTAAGCATGAATTAATGCATATTTTTGCACCCGTATTGTACGTATTGTGACATTATCTGTCAATTTTTGTTCTGGAAGTGGACTTTAACCAGCAAAATTTAGTTGAAGGACGTAGATGATGAGACATATTGATGGTTAAGCTAATTCGTAGTAAACCACTGACTAAAAATGTCTTTTCAGCTGTTAAATATATTAGTTTAGTCTTCAGTTTAGTTTAAAACTCACGTGTCATACTTAATGTTACTGAAAACGTAGCATTAACAATATTTCCAGGCTTGTGGCCTCGATTATAATGTGAGCAATAGTTAAAAAAAATACTTCCAAAACAAAACAAAACAAAACACAAGCAATTTAGTTTTATTTTTCTGAATACAAAATAACCAAATCCTCAAAGAAGACAAATTACACTGCAACAGTGCATAAGATATTAAGGCTTGTTTTCAAAGAATGTTTGAAACATCATCTTATTTATTAATAATATGAGTGTATTTTATTTGTTTGCACTTTACTCATATTAAAGATACATTCTCTGAAAACAAGTCCTAATATCTTACACACACACGTAATGTGTTATGACAAGTACATTTATCTTGTTTCAAGGATATTAAAACTTTTTAAGTGGTAAACATGTCCAAAAAAGACTAATTAAAAAATCATTAAGAAGTCATTTTTACGCTTTTTAGGAAATCAGCCTGGCTAACTTATGTTGTCTCAGTATATTAAGCTGGGAAAAGTGTTCTGATGTTGAAAATCACATTTAAATGTATAGAAAAGTCTAGGTGGAAATACATGATGCATGTTGCTTGTAACATGTCACCCCATCATTATATTGCATTATTGATGCATTTAAAATGTGTAAACGGTATATTTGGATGAAGTAGTTCCTCTGCCCAGTTGGGGTCAAAGATGAAAAAGCACTTTTCGCCTATTTCATCAATGAGGCCAAAGATTAGATATGGCTGGAGAATTATCCGCTCATTACTTACCATGATAAACTGTGCAGGACCAGCATCAATAAGGGACTGTGTTGAAGCAATCCAATTAAGACATGAAAACCTGGAGCCTCATTAGAGTGAAGATCCATGATGATGCTAATGGTTTCTAAGCGAGATCCTGCCTTGAATACTGATGACTGCCGCACGTCACCTTGCACAGGTGAGCTCTTGGAGAGGTCATTTTATTGTCATCCAGCCATAGTTTAGCATTCAAAGAGACGTCTCTGCTAAAAATGAAGCCTGTATAATCAACTTCAATTAAAAATTCTTGGTCAATTGTGCAAACCCACTAGAGAAATCAGAGCTGTTGGTAGAAAGATGATTAACTGATAATAAGATTCTGGTTATGAGCATCAAGAGCCTTAGTCCATCCTGAGCCATTTCCCTGAGCTGCTCACTTTAGCATATTGCCTTAAAACACTCAACGAATGTAGACACTCTTGGTGTTGTCACAATCGTTTACAGTTTGGGAGATCAGAAGAAACCTCTGTTATTGATTTATTTTTACAAATTAGACACTTGAATGACAATATAAATATTCACATTCTTTGGTTTTCCAGCATCTTTTGCATGTTTGAACCATCTTTTCAGATCAGATTAATAGTTCAAACATTCATTGATGCACCAGAAGGAAAAATGATTCATTAGGACCTGGGGGTGAAAACTTTTGAACAGGAGGAAGATGTGTACATCTTATTTTGTTTAAATATCATACATTTCTTTATTTAGCATTGCTCTTTAGAAGCTACAGATGATACATACATGTTTCCCAGAAGACAAGATAAGTACAATTTACCTTAATTGATCTTAAAATTCCAAAAGTTTTCACCCCCCGTCTCTTAATGCATCGTGTTTCTATCTGGACCAACAGTGAACGTTTGAGGCTTTTGTAATATTTGCGTCAGTGTGAAAAGATCTCAGAATCATACAGTCACAGTTGGGAAGTAATAATATTCTTTTTCAAATATGCAAAAGATGCTGGAAAACCAAAGGATTTGTGGAACCTGGAGAGCAGTTTAACTATTCAGAACGACTGATGGACTCATTAACAACCATCACAACACAACACAAAACAAACATCTTTTATGTAAAATATCTTATTCACAACAGTACTAAATAAAAATAACATGTATTTTGTATGATCCCTGTTAATTTGGTAACATAATTAACATTTGCACATTCTGCAAGGAGTGTGTACATATGAGCTGATAAACAATTGACAGACCTCCCACCAACATGGTGATTTTGCATGGTTTTTGCTTTTTTTTAAAGAAACTGCAAAATCAAATTTTTCACATGCTGTTTTTTTATCCTGACATTTTGATTTTTATGTACCTTTTTGGTAAAGCAAATTATCTTCACCAGATTTGACATTTAATCTAATTACGTGGAGAACATGTTGACTTGTTGCTATGGTTACCAATATTATTATATAGATATGCTACTGGTACTGTTTTTGTGCGTACCTCACTTCCAAAATCTAAAACAAACCAAACATATAAACGATTAAAAGATAGCAGAATTAAATAAGAACAGAGGGGGAGTTCACAAAGAAGGAATTAAAGCCGTGTGCATTGTTTTAGTGCCTGATTCACTAAAGGAATTATGCAAATCAACTACCGTAACAACACAAATATACTCAAAAATTATGTCCTGAATGCATTTTGACGCTGCAGTTGTCACAGAAATTCTGCAAACTGTTCATGCCGGGGGTTTCAGGGGAATGTAGCGAAACAAAACTTGTCAATAAATGCCACTCCCATCACTTTCTTGCTGAATGCGCAGTAAGAGGTGGGCAGAGGAATGAGCTCATGCAACAAAGATGAAAGCTGACAGATCGTAGCCTCTGTGGCATGTGAGTCAGTTTGCTTCTCCCCTCGGCGTTTACACAACAGCTGTTGCAGTCCTTACGTGACTCTTCTGTGTTGGCGACTCAAAAACACCTATTATCCTCACAAAGAGTTCAGGTGGCCTAAAATTACTCAAAATATGCTTACCTATAGGCTATTCAAAGACTTGGCAGATTATCAGTGATAGTTCATGGTTTAAAGTTTACTCAGTTCCTCCCACAAAGCTTTTGGTTTCAGAAAACAGCATTTTCATATTTTTCCATTTGGAGAACATTCCCACGCTTTCTTAGATAAATATGTGTTTTAAAATTCATCTGAATTAATGTGGACATTGAAAAGCATTAGTACGTTATTAATGCTACATTGCTAATGCTATTCTTTAGACATTTCTTACTGTCTTATCTGAAAAGGAATTTCTTAAGATGGATGCAAAATCCAATTACAGTTACGGCATCAACTCAGCAAACTGATTACTTGTCAATTTAATTATACTTTGTTTGCTATGCCAATCAGCTCCAAGTTGAGATCTTTGCATGAGGTCTTTAAGTCTAAGGATTGAACCCAAACATCTGGGACCAGGAGTCAATTAAGCCTAGGTTTCCAAATCAAAAAACACTGCATGATAATTATTCCATGTTATTAGTTGTAAAGCTAATCAGGCTGTTTTCATTCCCAAACATTTCAAAACCAAAACCAAATGCTCTTACAAACCAACAAAGCTACAAATCTTATTACCAGAGCCTTTAATAGGGACTCAGCTCTGTCCATGCACCCCAGGACCTACAAATCAGTTTAACTGAAACAAAGCACAGAGGAGGAGAAAGTAGCGGATGTGTGGAGTGCTGTATATGTTGATATGTAACATGGCTGCTCTGTTCTACCATGTGCTTGGCTGAGCCCCAGGCCCGCACAGGCCTCTAGGTGTTTCTACCCAGTGAAGCAGGACCTCAGTCTGAGTCTGGATGCCGAGCCTTGGCACCCTCACCCAACAGCATCTGCCAGCCATTATGCACTTGTATTCCTGGGGCGAGATGCACCGCGGAGAGGACCAGTCGCTTCTGTTTTTATTTTCAGGTCAGTAAAGGGTTAAGCTCTTATTCTTACTTGGACTGTCTAAATAGATTTTTAAAAACTGATTCTTTTTTTTTAATTATGAGGTGCTAATAATTCAAAATAATTGCATACACTGAAAATTAAAGGTTCTTTATTGGCATCAGTGATTCCATGGAACCTTTCCATTGCACAAATGTTTCTTTGTAGCAGAAAAAGTTTTTTTTGTTACACTAAAACGGTTCTTTTTAAGAACTGTTAACTGAAAGTTTCTTTGGGGAATCCAGAATGATTCTTCTATGGCATCGCTCTGAAAATCCCACATTGGAAGCTTTAAATGATTAGTTCACTTCCAGAATAAAAAGTTCCTGATAATTTACTCACCCCTATGTCATCCAAAATGTTCTTGTCTTTTTCTCTTCAGTCAAAAAGAAATTGAGGTAAATATTACAGGATTTTTCTCCAAATAGTGGACTTCAATGGGAGC
>JAHKKF010501895.1:0-10141 GCA_019740295.1 Labeo calbasu
CAACAGCAGCAGATGTCACGGCACCCCAAATCATTACTGACTTCAGAAACTTCACACTGGACTTCAAGCAGCTTGGATTCTGTGCCTCTCCAGTCTTCATTCAGACTCTGGGACCATGATTTTAACACGAAATGCAAAATTTACTTTTATCTGAGAAGAGGACTTTGGACCACTGAGCAACAGTTCAGTTCTTTTTCTCCTTAGCCCAGGTAAGATACTTCTGACGTTGTTTCTGTATCAGAAGTGGCTTGGTAGCCCTTTTCCTGAAGACGTCTGAGCTTGGAGACTCTTGATGCGCTAACTCCAGCTTCATTCTACTCCTTGTGCAGCTCTCCCAAGTGTTTGAATCGGCTTTACTTGACAGTATTCTCAAGCTTGCTCTCATCCCTGTTGCATGTGTACCTTTTCCTACCCAATTTCTTCCTTCCTGTCAACTTTGCTTTTAATATGCTTTGATACAGCACTCTGTCAGCCACCCCATTCAGTAATGACCTTCTGTGATTTACTCTCTTTGTAGAGGGTGTCAGTGATTGTCTTTTGAACCATTGCCATGTCAGCAGTCTTTCCCATTATTGTGGTTTCAAAGAACATGAGATACTCGGAATTTATACTGTAGGGATGGTCATTTAATGAAACTCAAATGTAAATATTCTAAAATTTTGAGATACTGGATTTTTGACTTTCATGAGCTGTACACTCTGATCATCCAAAATTAACACAAAAAAACTTTTGAAATGTTTTACTTTACATTTAATGAATCTAGAATATATGAAAGTTTCATTTTTTAAAATAAAACCCTACCTTTTTCATGATACTCAAATTTTTTGAAATGCACCTATATATTTTTACTGTTCAATGAACACTGCTGTCTGCAACATGTCATGTTTGGTGCAAATATTTCTTTAAAAAACATACGGCCAATAAAACGACCATTACCTTGCTAAAACAACATATTTTCTCATAATAAAAATTTGTATTTGAATATAAAAAGTGAGGAATTTGGAAAAGGTGAAATCATGTCTGACATTCAAGAGTCTTGAAATTGCGGTCCATGCTCTTATATCATCAAGACTTGATTACTTTAACTCAATATACAACGATATTGGTCAAGCATCTATCCAACGGTTGCAGAAGGTTTAAAATGCTGCCGCAAAATGCTGAACACATTACTCTGTCTTTGGATTCTTTACACTGGCTTCTGGTACAGTATAGGATTTTAACAGTGAACAGTGAGCAATATGCATTTAAAGTGGTAAACATAGGAGGAATATGTCAAAGTCATTTACATGTGCCAAACTTCCTGCTGCCAGTTGGTGGTGCTATGACTATAACTGAACATTGGCATGTAGATGTCTTCAAGCCAGGACTTTGATCAAACATATGAAGTTTGGCGCAGATTGAACATGGTGTGTTTGAGTTAGTGTAAAACATGACATATCCTGTTGCGAACAGGTGGCGCTCTGATTATAATTGAATAATGGCTGTGAAATGTCTTCAGGCCAGGACATTTACCAAACATTTGAAGTCTAGTGCAGATTGGACATTGCATGTTCAAGTTAGTGTAAAACAAGACATTTCCTGTTGCCAGCAGGTGGCGCTATGATTATAACAGAATACTGGCCTTTAGATGTGTTCAGGTCAGGACTCTTATCAAACATATGAATTTCGGTGCAGATAGGACATTATATGCTTGTATTATAACAACTTCCTGTTTCATGGTGAAACATCAAAGTTTGTCATTGACACTCCCTTCAACGAAAACTCAAGATAAATTAATTGATCAAATTTGGCGTTGATCTGTTTAAATCTCTAGGAGGAGTTATACAAATACAACGGCTGAAATGGCACAAAACTTGCAGAGAAAATTCAAAATAACAGACTTGCTGTTGGGTTTCGGACTTCGTACCGGAGGACTTTTTTGTAGGTATGGTCACATACAATTTCATACATGTATGTGAAATGTAGTTCCAGGGGCACTTCATTGAAATTTTATAGATGGCGCTATTGAGCCATTTTGTAACACCCACTTCTGAAACCCATATCAGACATAAATTTTCACCACTTTTGGCACGTGTGCAAAGTTTAGGGAGTTTTCCAGCATGTTTAGGACAAAAATGCAATTCATTTTGGAGAAGAAGAACAAAATAAGAAATTCCAATATGGTCCAATTCGACCCTAAATATTTGGCATAGCTAATCCACCCAACTCTACTGGCATCTGCAAAGATTTAAGCTTTTGTCTAGGCTTTCTGCCATGCCGTACAAAAGAAAAAGCACTTTCCAGCTCCGCAGAGACTTTCTTGCTTAACCATGAGGGTAATATCTGAATAATATCTGGGTACAATAATTGAAGAAGAATATTAATCTTCATTAAATTTATCCTGCCAAGCAATGAAAGAGGAAGAGCTTGCCAGCGGTTTCATTTTTTTTTTTTTTTACAGTATGAATAATCAAGACGTAATTGAGTTTCCATAATTTATCCAAATCAGTTCACACGTTAACCCCAAGATAAACAAAACCAGATTTCAACCATTTAAAGTGGAAATTAGTTAAAGCTGCAGTATTAAAATTACCTAATGGTAATGCTTCTGATTTACTAAAGTTAATATTGTATCCTGAGATTAAGCTAAGTTCATCAAATAATGATAATATTGCTGTTATAGATAATTCAGGTGATTATAACAACAAAAGAATATCATCTGCATACAGTGCAATTTTGTGCTCAGTACCCCTCATTTTTATACCCTTTATATCTCTATGCTGTATAATAACCTCTGCTATAAAAATACAGTTTTTTTTAACCCAAATAATGATGGTGTTGGCTCAGTCTGTTGAGTCATTTTATTGGGTTATTTTTAATATTTTTACCCAGGTGCTGGGTAGTTTTTCTGCACTCTAAAAATGCTGGGTTATTTTTTTAAACTCAAATGCTGAGTTCAGCTTTGTTTAAATAGCAAATGCATCTGCACCCATTTGTGAGCCCGTGGACGTGCTGGTCTGAAAACGAGGTGTGTTCAGGCGCATTGTTGGCGCGTTGCTATTTTGAGGCAACTAAAATAGAGACTGCGCCACTGACCAACTAAAATCTGATCTAAAGTTAATGGCGCTATATTTTTCTAGTTATTTAAAGACCGCGTTAGTAATAAAAGCCTATAGGCAGGTGCACAAGGTACATACACTCTGCTACACACACAGGGATGCGCAGCAGCACACAAACATGCCAAATCTTAAACATGAAAGGATTACTATGTAAAAGATTATTATTGTGTATATAAATATAAAAATGCCATGTCATAATGGATAGTCTATTCATCTATAGTCTACGTTTTTTAGTTTCACTTTCGCTTTAGAAAAGGATCACGTTCAGCAAGGAGGGGAGAGTTTTGAAAGAGGGTGCACGTCGGCGCCAATAGCCTTGAGGGCAGCACGCCAACATACAGCGCCTTTGCGCTACGCGCATCCCGTGTTCGAATCCAAACTCACAGACCTTTCCCGGTACCACACCCCTCTCTCTCTCCCCCTTCGCTTCCTGTCATATCTGATCTGTCCTATACAATAAAGGCAAAAATGCCAAAAAATAAAAAACTTTAGAAAGGGGGTGCACGGTAACTAATTTGAGTGGGCTTGACCCGTGACTGCCGCCTCTTTGCGCCGGCCCTGCTCTCTTTAGTTAGTGTGTTTACATCATGTGGAGAAGACGACGTGTTCTGTGCTATAAAAGCAACCTTATTTTGTTTTCACTGCCGAAAGATGATGTGAAGAATCAGTAGTTAAAATTCATTTTTTTTCCACAATAGGAATACAATTAGAACCTTTTGTTGTGCTCGTCATTTTATCGAGGACTACTTCTTTAATCTTGGCTTTATCTTCGTTGGCTTCTACTCTTTATTTGGACCAACAAGCGTCTCCGAACCACAATCTGTAAGTACGATTGATACATTATGTGTACATTTTCAGTTGAGTGCTTAAATTATCAAGTTTTTTTGTGCTAATATGTGATGTACCTAGTGCAGCTTTAGGTTTCCAGGTAAACCACAATATTACTGTCTTACTGAAATTGGTCTGTTAATTCGCTGTGAACACTATTTCCTAAGAATGTGTCGATTAATGTAGACTGTCGTTGTTCAAATTACTTCGTTTAATAAAAAATAATGTAGTGTAGTGCACAGACTTTATAATCATTGTGAAATTGCAGTTAATGCAGGGAGTAAAAGACCCGGTAAAGAGAGACCATCCAGTTAGCTTTAGGCTGGTGCACCTGTGAAACAGCTGTTCTGCGTTTTGATAAAAAGTTAAGACATGGAACGTCTTTGTCTTTCATTCTTCAGACATTACAGTGGACATATTTTGGTTTACAAACTGTATTGTTTCATCAGTTAGTCAATTTAGCACTCGGCTACAGTATCCATCATTGTTCTTTTGTGAAGTGTTTACGGTTTAGCAGCTAAACTTTAGCAGTGGCCATGATTCGATTGCATAAGTGTTAAACAAAATGTTTATGTCATTATTTTAAGAACGGATTGGAGCACTATATTATTGTTTTATGTAAAGGGGTCATCGGATGCCCATTTTCCACAAGCTAATATGATCTTTAGGGTCTTAATGAAAAGTCTATGATATACTTTGGTCAAAAATTCTCAATTGTAGTGTAAAACAACACCATTTTTACCTTGTCAAAATGAGCTCTGCAAAAATCAACTCATTCTGATGGATTGTTCCTTTAAATGCAAATGAGCTTTGCTCGCCCCGCCCCACCCCTCTCTTCTCTCTGTGGAGTGAGGAGCTGTGCTCTGAGAGATTGTTTACTTTAGCCGCATTTAGCGCGTTTAGCCACGAAACTTGATAACTAGCATGTTATTTGGAAATGTAATTGCAGAGATTCATAAAAAAACCCCTTATACTCACTTCTGCTGGATTACAAATGATTTGCACGAACATAGACGCATTTATGTAGATCGGGAGGCGCATTCCCTTTACAAACAAACGTAATCCACTGCATCTTCAGCGGCTCAGATGTTGGGAGTACATGACGACTATGTTCATTATTACATCTAACAACACAACACCTCGATCGCTCAGTCGGAGATATTCTTGTCTAACTTACATCCCTGTTCCAGCATTGAAACAATGGAGGTCAGGCTGTTACAGCTGATTTAGGCTGGGTCTGAGGTAAGATGCTCATGTCAATGTGACGCCACACTGACAGGCATCTGAGAATGGCTCGATGTGAAAAAGGGGATATTATTTTTACAGATTAATTAAAAACCACTGCATGGATTTTTATCATTATAGGGTAGATTTGTACATACACTGCCAACACACATTAACGTTCAAACAACATGTAAAAGTGAACTTAGCATCCAATGACCCCTTTAAGAAAAAGGCTCATCCTTTGCTCTGCCGAGTTACATTCTGATGACTAAAGATTTTGATAGTATTATTTCATAACTTTATTAATGTATTTGTTATCAAACCTATGAGCCCCAGAGTTATCCTTTAATGAATAAATTACATTAAACTCTGTCCGCCCTCTTGCTAACCACACGAGAAGACGACCAGGTTTATTCCCTGACTCATATAGTCTGTCTGGCAAAGGAAAGCGATGATTCAGCCATATTGGTTAACAACTGATCTAAAGCCAGGTTGCATTAAGCTTTTGGGACACACCTCTGAAAGGTGACAATTTGAGACAAGGGCTTAAATTTCATCTAACAGCAGGGGGGACAATTAACATAAAATTTCTCAGTAGCAATTTGAAGGGGACACAAATAATACAGCTAAATTTGTACTTGTAAGCATAGATATGTGTAATATGAGTTCGGTTCATAGGTTCACCATGCGGTCATGTTATAATTATTTAATTATTTTGCGTACTCCACATAGTGTTTTAGGTTTTGTCTGGGACTGAGGACATCTCTTTTTTAGATATTAAACTGTATATTTAGATATTAAGTCCACTGTTTTGCCACTTAACATACTGAGCAAAACCCAACACATCAGTAGGTCTACAATATTAGTCTAATATTAGTTCACACACAGGCGTATTGCTGTGTTAGTTGTAGTGGGTGACAAACTACGGTATTAAAAAGCTAAGCTTGGTAACCAATTATAATCACTCATAGAAAAATACATCGGATATCATCGTTTGTCATAACTAATTTATTAATAATCCAGCATCATCTGTATTAAAGAGAAATAATCACTTCACCCGATGTTTAAAGTAAATAAAATAACCTTGACAGCCTAAGTTACTTACTTATAACTACTAAAGAGCTTTGCTCTCTCCCACCGGACTCGCGTGCGTTGTGTATCGGTAAAGGGGCAAAGCACGCAGTGGACCAAACCACTGTGAGGCAAGGGAGGGGGGACTCAAATCGTTTCTGAACTTAAAACGCTTTTATGCGAATTTTCTTTGCAAGTTCTGCTATATTTCTCATTGCTGCTTTCTTTTTAGCTGAGGTATAAGATATAATTACTTAATTACTCTTAAGTAGGCTTTTGCCAACTCACATAAACCTGACGAAGTGACTTCAGGAGATTTATTAGTTTCAATAAAAAATTTCCACTGCTGTTTGAGAAATTGCATAAATTTAGGACAGCTCAGTAATGAAGTGGATCTCTGTACAGCGGACAAATAATCACTGCGATGGGAGATTGGTCAGATAAAATCCTAATGTCCTAATACCAATGGAACCGCCCACTGTTCTGTCCGATAACTTCTGCGACTAAAAAATAGATTGATGCATAAAAATGTTTGATGGATTTGAGAAAAAAGTATAATCTTTCTCCCTCATTTAAGCTGACCTCCAAACAGTTCCAAATCCTTGCAAAATTCTAAAAGCCTTAGACTTTTCCTTAGTCTGCTACCTCTTGGAAGAGACTGACCTATGGATGGGTCTAGGACGCAGTTAAAATCCCCTCCCAGGACAATGAAGGCATGAAAATGAAGAAATGTCAGCAAGTAACTTTTGAGGAAAAATTGAGGTTCATATAAAGTGGAAGCATAAATGCAGCCAATCAACACACATTCCCCATATAGAAAACCTGAAAAGAGTATGTAGCGACCTTTATTATCTGTAACTGAATTTTCAAATTTAAAGGAAAGATTTGTATGAAAAAGAATTGCAACTCCCCACTATTCATAGCTTGATAACTGTACACTTCATGTTATGTAACCATGTATTTTGGAATCACTCACCTTTTTTGCCAGCCTGTGAAAAGGAGAAACACATGGGAGGAGTGGAAGGCACCCATTTACTTAAAAAACTGCTTTTGCCTTGTCAAAGTAAAATTTTAGCATAACAGATGTAATGGCTGTTACATCAAAACAAATTCATCCAGGTCTAAAATTAAATTTAATGATGCATATAGGTGATTTAGAAACATATAAAACCATGCAAATCATTTAGTTAAATATTAGCCTGAATTGGTAACACTTTAACTAACCCCACCATAAGGCACTGAAGTTAAGTTAAATCTCTGAAGTATAAACTAATATTTCAATGTGATATTACGCAACTGGTTTAGTTGATCATATATATTTATACGAGTATGCTGCAGTTCGCGTCAGTGCACCTAACCAAATATGTTTGCCAATATGTTTCGCCAGAAACATATCAGATGGGGCCCCCTTATTCCCCTGGTCTAAGCGGCCGCTTACCTCGCTTATTGGTTAAGTCCACCCCTGCAAAGAATGGTCGTAATAATAAAAAACTCAAAACAAAACAATAACCACCCCACCCGTTACCAAAAATCAATACAAACAGTTTGATAAACACTTCCCTTCCCTACAACCAAACTTAAATGCAAGAGTGTGGAGAATGTGAAAAAAAAAAGCCACATGACATCGAAGGACAAAGTATAACTATAACTCTTAAGTATAACTCTAGATAGACGCTCTCCAGACACCGGATGATCGCTTCTCTCCAGGCTGGTGTTGCTAAACAGAGCAGGGCTAAATAAGGGATCTAAACGAAGGAATTAATGAGACACTGCGAATTAAATGAACGATCAAACAGATAAGGGAGAAACTGGGTAAGGAGCACATGGGGAGAAAAACAAACACAAAGATAGTCTATGGGCATGACACCTACATGTTTTAGATCAAATAAGCCAAAGAACGTTTTATCTGAAAGAAATCTCTGATTTCTTAATCAGCATGCAGCAGCCATCTTGATTTTCGTTAATAAAAAGACTTTCAGACTTGCGCATACATTAGACTTAGACACACCCATTTAAATAATGAAATATGCGTTAGAATATAGCATTGTTTCATACGTGATTTTTGTAAACTGTGGTTGATATGTTTTGAGAAAGTATCTGTGATTAACTGTACGTCAATAACAATCCTGTGACTGAACGCTGTCAATGATTTTTGAACATGGAAATGTGATGAAGGTATCTGATAATCTATATATTTTCTATATTAGCCTATATTATTTCTATATTAGCCTATATTTTCTATATCATGTCATTTGAATGATATAAGATCTTATTACGACATCCCTATAAAATTAACCATGGTTTTGCTACAAATAATAAAAACTTGGTTACTATAGTAAAACCATGGTAACCATAAATTAACCATTGTTGTGCTACACTAATCGTAGTTTAACTATGTTACTTGTAGTAAACCTATAATTATACAAATGGTAAACAATAGTGTATATGAATACATTGGCTGGCCATACTGATGCTCTAATGATGCTTTCACTGTGACCCACTCAATCCACCTACAGGCCATCAGGAATATTTCAACCATCAACAAACATCCTTTCAAGGGTAAAAAAAAAAACACATCATGGCTGCCGTTTTAATGAAAGGCTTTATCTGTATCATGACCAGATGTTGTAATGCAATAGCTTCAGCATTAAATCAATTGAAATGCCTTGAATGTTCAGCATTCAAGCTACATACACGGTTCTTTACAGTAATTCATATTCTTCAAACCAGATTACAGTGATGGTGCACCAAAGAAAATACAAATATATAGTGTAAAAATAGTAATAAATTCATTTTATAATCCTTAAATTTAGTTTAAACATCTCAAAACTAACCCACCATTTAAGGCTAAATGGTGAACTGTACTTCAACCAGAGCAATTCATTGAACTCTGAGGCTGTAACAGACAAACTGTTTTCAGAAATAAATAAAATTTTTTAAATACATTTCAACTTACCAACCAATTACTAATATCATTACATATACAGTCATTAAAGTTCCACTAAAGGAACCTGCATAGCTTAAGAACACAGTGGTCTGCAATGTTTGACACTACAACCGTTCAGTTTCCAGTTCAGAATAATAATTCATCACTGGACTCAAAACACACATTTAAACTACCAATCATAAGTTTGGGGTCAGTAAGATTAAAAATAAATAAAATACAATACTAACATTTACATTGTTAAAAAAGATAAAAAAAAAAAAAAAGTTGTTCTTCTGAACATTCTATTTGTCCAAAAACCCAAAAATATGAAGATGCACAACAGTTTTCAAAATTAATAATAATCATAAATGTTCCTGAGCAGCAAATCAGCATATCTGAATGATTCTTGAAGGATAATGTGACACTGAAAACTGGAGTAATATTGCTGAAAATATATCTTACTGACCCAAAATGTTTAAATGGTAGTGTATATACTGTTTGTTACTAATGTAAAATTATAAATGAACATGGAATCTCTTTCAAACAGTGTAAGAAGCTTCCTGTATCTTAGACTTGACCTTTTCTTGTTTACTTATTATGATGATGATGAATTATTATAATGTATTGCATTAGCTGAAGATACAGTATCACTCTGACCTTTAAACGTACCCAAAATAAACTAAATACTCTTTGGAAAGACTAAACCCATCACCCTTGAAAATACATTAATAAACTGATCAGAGAAAGGGGAGGCACAAATATGTTTGATGGCATTGTTTGAACCGGCAGGTGTATATGCTGTAGAGAATGTGGTCTAGGCAAGGGCTGAAGCTTGATTTGATTACTGGTCTTTATCAGGCTTGTAGATGGACAGGGTTCTGGCTGAGGGGTCAGTGGCCTTGATCCAGCTGGGCATCCAGTAATGTGGTATCCATTTGGAGCGGCCGGGGTAATGCTTCTCAAAGATCTGCCTTATGAAGAAGCCCTCTTTGGT
>JAHKKF010501903.1:0-14213 GCA_019740295.1 Labeo calbasu
CGATTAATCATGATTAATTGCATCTAAAATAAAAGTTTTTGTTTACATAATATATGTGTGTGTACTGTGTATATTTATCATCTATATATATATATATATATATATATATTGACAGATATTGATATATATATATATATATATACATAAAAAGACACACACGCATGTATATATTTAAGAAAAATATGTTGTTTATATACTAAAAAACATTTAAATACAATATAGAGTATATGAATATAACTTATATACATGTAAATAGATGTAAATATTTTCTAAATATATACTGTATGTATAATAAATATACACAGTATAAATCACATAGATGATGTAAACAAAAGCTTTTATTTTGGATGCGATTAATCATTTGACATTTATATGTAAAATACTTACATATAATATAAATTATATTACAAGTGTTTACATACAACACATACAATACATACAAATATTTTATTAAATATAAACATATATGTGTGTATTTATATATATATTATGTACAATGTACACAATACACACACATAGTATGCAAACAAACTTTTATTTTGAAATGACTGATCATGACTAATCATTTTGCAGACCTAATTTCTAGCTGGTTTTAGATGCGAAAATAGAATTCTACAGGAGACCATGAATTTATATATATATATATATATATGTGGCTGTTAAAATGGCCAAAAGAATTCACATTAACAATAATATCTATAAACCTTTTTTAAAATAGCATAAAATAAAATCAAGCAATTCACAGTTAAATTTATACTTAGCCTCGTTATTTTTTTCTCCTTTTTTCCCCCAATAAATCACACTCAGAATACTGTTTTAAAACAAAGATTTGGAAGCTGACAGGTTTAAGTTGCATTAGAAGAGAAATTCGCAATGTTTTAGGAACCAGATAAAGTTACTTACCATAGGAGTTATCCCATGTTAGTTAAAAGCAGGAAATAAAGAATGAAATGCAAAGAGGACAACTCTGATTAAAGGCAGAAGACACTTTTTCACAGAGATCATATCAGGCAATTTCTCCAACTACCACCATCTGCCAAACCCTTTAACACACACTTATCTCAGTGATATCTCAGTGATATCATGTTGACAGAAGCAGAAAGCGCTGATCGTACCTGGTGGCCTCAAACTCCTCTTCTTTTTCCTGCAGTCTGCGCTCCATGTCTGATTTAGCCTGAGACACTTCCAGCTGAAGACGCAGAACCTTCGTCTCCTCGGCCTATAGAAACACACAGACACCACACCTGAACCACTAGATGGCACCAAACTCACAGCAGCATTTTTCCTAAACGCATGCTTTTCACTTTTGCAGACGGCAACTCAAAGCTAATTCCTCTCAGACACTGCCTATACTTTTAGAGGGTGAAAATGACTACACTGCAAAAAAATGCTATTCTTACTTAGATGTTTTTTGTCTTGTTTCCACCAAAATATCTAAAAATTCTTAAATCAAGAAGGCTTTTCTAGACAAGCAAAAATTATTGTCTTGTTTTTAGAAAAAAGAAGTCAAAAATGCTTATAATAAATTGCTTAGAACAAGCAAAATAATCTGCCAGTGGGGTGAGCAAAATAATCTTATTTCAAGCAGAAACAAGATTATTTTGCTTACCCCATTGGCAGATTATTTTGCTTATTTTACCTAATTTTGACGACTTTTTTTTGAAAACAAGACAATAGTTTTTGCTTGTCTAGAAAATCCTTTTTGGCTGGAAACAAGACAAAAAATCTAAGCACGAAAAGCATTTTTTGTAGTGACAAAGAAAACATCATGAAATAATTCCTTCATATGTTCAAATCTACATCTTCAAATGGATAATGAACATATCAAGAGTTTCTGAACGGGTTCCTCTGCAAAAACACACACACTTCTAAGTGAGACTCAAGCAGATGTAAAGCTCCTCCATCTGCATGACCGTCATCCATCACTGCTGTCAGCTGGACGGCTGTCAGACCACACAAGCGGAGGTCGCGGGGTCAGCGGCCACGTCACGACATGTCATTCTCAAAAACACAGACTTACTGCAGCTCCACTTATCATCAACTGGGATCTTAAACCTGAGTCAGAAGGTGAACGCTTCTGCAGTAAAAACATGACAAGCATGACAGGATTCTTTCATATTTACTCCGGAGACTCGCTGGTGCACATCCTGGTGATTAAAACTGCTTAAAGCTGCTTTGGGTTGTTGGAAAATAATGCCAGGGCTTAGTAGTGGTTTTAATAGCGCCATTATCGCTGCTAACAGTGTGCTGTTTTAATGGGTTTTTGTAGGCCAAAGATCATATTAGTTCAGCGTTTCTGAACACCTAGAGAGCTAAAAACCCTAATAAGCTAAACTAGAGACTGTGGATGAATCTCATGAAGAGATGTAAATAAATAAATAAATAAATAGGAAATTATATTTTAAATAAGCTTTCATCTCTTTAAACAAATGCAATGAATATGTAACAAATGCACATTTAATTATAAACTGAAAGAAGTCTCTTCTCTTCACCAAGGCTGCATTTATTTGACCAAAAACACAGTAAAAATTGTGAAATATTATTACAATTCAAAATAGCTGTTTTCTATGTGAATATACAGTAAAATGGATTTTATTCCTGTGATCAAAGCTGAATTTTCAGCATCATTACTCCAGTCTTCTATGTCACATGATCCTTCAGAAATCTTTCTAATATGCTAATTTGCTACTCAAAAAACATTTCTGATTATTATCGATGTTGAAAATGTTGTGCTGCTTCATCTTTTTGTGGAAACTGTGATACATTTTAATTTTCAGGATTCTTTCGTGAATAGAAAGTTCAAAAGAACTATTTATTTGAAATAGAAATCGTATTATTGTCTTATAATTATAAATGTCTACTGTTTTTTATCAAGTTAATGCATCCTTGGTGAATAAAAGTATGCAGTTCTTATATGTATTTACATTACAGTAATGTCAGTTTTTGTGAGATTTACCTCTATTTATAGCGTAATCATCGAACAGAAAGAGGAAAATCATAGTATTTCTCCAGACCTCTAACGCTGCCTCTGACTCCTCCAGCGACGCTTGCAGCTCTTCTTTCTCCATCTCAATTTTCTTCTTCATTTTCTGAAGCTCATGGACACTCTTCCCTCCATCTGACAGCTGGTCGGTAAGATCCGCAACCTCCTCTGAAACACAACAAACACAGAAAAATCAAACACAACACGATAAAGCAGAATAAGTTGATTTAGTACTTCAGGAGAATTCTGCGCAGTTGCTGAAGCATCCATTATTGAGCCATTCTCTCCATCCATTATTGAGTCAGCTTGTTTCTGTTGGACTGTCTTCCTCAGCTAAATATGGTCTGAAAGCCACAGCTATTCAAACCGAGCCCATAATGACAGACGGAGACTGACAGTCCCACATCATGCTGGCTCAGCTCTACCATAATCTGTGTTTATATGAGCTCTGTCATGTTTGCACAGACCGTCACACATGCATCTTCACTAAAAGTTTGAAATAAACATATTGCGTAATGATGAGACGGTGACAGACGTGTCAGCGTTACCCTGTAAAGCCTTGTTTTCCCTGCGGAGAGCCTCGCTCTGCTCCATAGACTCCTCGTAGGCGGTTTTAAGCTTGAAGAGCTCCGCGGCATGTTGTCTGCTCTCCTTCTGACAGCTCTCCACCTCCGACACCAGCTCCTCACACTTCTGCCTCCAGTCGCTCAGCTGCTTATCCAGCATCCGCTGCTTCTTATCCAGTACTGCGGCCACATTATTCGCCTGCAGGAGGAACAGTGCAGAATTGCTTGTCAAAACCTCCTGAAAGTCGACGTTCATAAGACCAGTTAACAGCTGAGGTAGTGAGATGTTTCATGAAAAACTATCTTATATCGTGTTTTCAGTAGAGTGGGATGCCCACCTGGTTTTGGCTGCTGGTAGATGCACTGCAAATATTGTTTTCTCAGTTTTAAGTGATTCTCATTTTGATGAACTAATATCGATTACTAAACTCCAGGAATCAATCTATGCCGTTTTTAGTGGATACATGAACAAAACTTAATAAAACATGTTACTTTTAATATAAAAGAGTCTCAGCTTTCATATATTATGTCAATTTGACAGATGGCTGTAGTGAAGCGATCATCTCTTCCTCTTTACTACTAGTTATAGCAGCAAATAAACATGAATGAACATCAGAAGAAACAGAACAACATGTAATCGATCAATCAGTGATTCAAATGCCGAAAGATGTCAATAAAACAGCTTGAGATCAAGCGTAATGTCCCATTTACCTCAGAAAAGACATTTAAAGGAGAAGATGTTCATGTCTTTTTTTCTTCAGTCGTAAAGAAATTAAGTTTTTTGAAGAAAACATTTCAGCGTTTTCTCCATATAATGGACTGATATGGTGCCCTGATTTTGAATTTCCAAAATGCAGCTTAAATGCGGCTTTAAACGATCCTAAATATGACTGTAAACGATCCCAGCCGAGAAAGAAGGCTCTTATCCAGCGTATGACAAGGGGGTGAGTAAATTATTTGTAAACTGTTGCTCTGGAAGTGGACTTCTCCTTTAAGGTGATAGTTCAGAGAAACTAAAAATCTGAATGCATCAAGTTACATTGAATATTTAAGTTATTCAGTTCCTTTTTTACAGTGTATGAGTGCAGAAAAGGTGTTTGTAATTAAAAAATGTGACTATTTCACCAGTGTGCAATTATTTCTAGAGGGCTTTTGTAAGCGTGGCACTCTTCAAATTGCACTGACGTGTCATATTTATGCGTGACAGTTTTGTGTTCATCTGTGACGGGCTCATACCTTCTCCAGATCCACACACAGCTCCTCCACCTCTCCCTGCAGTCTCTGCTTGGTTTTCTCCAGACTGGAGCACTTGGCCTGCGTGGCCTCCGCCGCCTCCTCGGCCTCCTGCAGACGGGCCGACAGCTTCTTCCTGCAACAGACACTCGTTACACACATGCTCTGTCTGAACAAACTGAAGGTGTTTGGTGAGTGCTGTTCAATTTAACATCATCTACAGAAGAACGACCTGAGTCTAGATGTTCGAAAGAAATCTGACTGGATTTTGGCTACTGGATTGGAATTTTTTTTCAAATCATGCAGCCCTTCCCTATTCCCATCCATATTCTTACTCTCATATCCTTTCTAAATGTTCCTACAGGAACAAAAAAAAAAATTACTGTTAAGTAATGCATACTTGGCTTCTTCCAGCTCGTCGCTGTGCTGGATGGCATCAGCCTCATGGCGGCTCCTCCAGTGCGTGACGTCGCTGTTGAGTTTGGAGACGAGACGCTGCAGCTCCTGTTTGCTCTCCTGCTCCTCCTCCAGCTGCTCCTTCAGCGTGTCACAGTCCTGCCGCAGCGCAGACAGACTGCTGCTCAACAGCGCTTTAGCCTGATGACAGACCGAACGTCACATAATCACTCAGGCATCACTTCAAAACAACCTGCTCCATTTGAGTTAGATTGGTTAACTGCACACACCTTGACCTCCTCATCAAACTGTTTCTTGAGTTCCTCGTGTTGGGACATCAGCAGAGCTTTGGTTCGGCTCAGGGTGCTGCCCTTGTTGTCCATCTCCTCCATCTGCCTCGTCAGCTCATTGTTTTCAGCTGCAAAAGCAGGTTTGAACATTTCGAAAGCATGTTTTTAAAGAATAAGTACAGTTAAAAACTGTTTAACCAGATTAAACAGCCCATGAAATCAGAGTTGGAGTGGTTTGCGGCTTTAGTTTGTGTGTATTACTTCTGAGGCTACACTACAAGTGGACAAAACTGATTTTACACTAATTTTACACAAAATTTTGAGTCTTGTCGGCGCCAATAGCCAACCCGGATCGAACCCGTCCCATTCTCTTTTTCTCCCACTTTGCATCCTGTCTATATATTGTCTGATCATAATAAAGGCTAAAATGGGCAAAAAAATAAAAACAAAAATTTGTTGTTTAATTCATGTTCTGTTAAAATGTGGATGACTCATGTTGCACTCAGGGGCGTGTCCAAATTGTTATCCAATCAAATCATAATGAAAATGTCCCCTCCTCCTAAAATCATCAAGCAACTGCAAATCCATTTTGCTGAATGTGTAGACTAAAAAAAAAAAAGAAAAAAAAGGGTAATTCCGGGAAGAATTACATGTATAGAATTACATGACATAAACCTGCAACTGCAAGACATAAAGCCATAAATAAAAGGAATACAGTTGAAATTTGATAGATATGAATTTGCAAATACAAGAAATAAAGTTCAAATTATGCAAAAATTATTTTAAAATTTAAATTATATGAAATTGTGACATTCTACCATTCAAAAGTTTCTGTATTATTTTTGAAATCTTTTGATTAAAGCCTCTTCTGTTCAGCAAGGCTGCATTTTTCATCCACAATATTGTAAAAATTGTGAAATATTATTACAATTTTAAGTAAGTGGTTTCTATGTGAATATATTATAATCTGTCATTTATTTCTGTGATCAAAGCTGAATGTTTAGCATCATTACTCCAGTCTTCAATGTCACATGATCCTTCAGAAATCATTCTAATATACTGATTTGCTGCTCAAGAAAGATTTCTGACTATTATCAATAGCTGCTTCATATCATTTGTGGAAACGTGATATATTTTATTTTTCAGGATTCCTTGACGAATAGAAAGTTTAAAAGAACAGCATTTTTTTGAAACATAAACTATCACTTTTGATCACTTTTAATGCATCCTTGCTGGATGAAAGTAAGTATCAAACCCAGCGTCTGAAGTGTAGAGTGAGATCTTCATTAGGCACCTGCGAGTCTGTTCTTGGCTGCTGTAACCTCGTTCACAGTTTTCTGCAGATCTTCATTTCTAGTGTTAGCATCACAGAGCAGCTCCTCTAGTTTCCTCATCTGAGTGTCAGTCGATGCCTGATATTACACAAGATCATACAGCATGGCATTAGCTTTGATCAGTGGTTCAGCAGGTCATCCATGGTTTACCTGCTCATGTCACACAAACCTATGAACGGCCTGAGATGAGACCAAACAAATCCTACAGCAACGATTCACAGAGATTCAGGTATAAGTTTAGTGGTAGACATTTATGTCTTTAGAACAACGCAAAATAAGCAGAATGAATTTAAAATTGTCTTTGCTGAATCAAAAACGATTTGGAGAAATGTAGCATTAGATCACTTGCTCACCAATGGATCCTCTCTAGTGAATGGGTGCTGTCAGAATGAGAGTCCAAACAGCTGATAAAAACATCACAGTAATCCACAAGTAACCCACACCACTCCAGTACAACAGTTAATATATTGTGAAGCCAAAAGCTGCATGCTTGTAAGAAGCAAATCCATCATTTAGAGGTTTTTAACTAAAAAATGAGTCCTTAATCTATAATAACACTTCTGCCAGTGTAAAAGTCTGACATCAAAATACACCCACGTATTTGTTTAGAGCTGTTTTGGCTTGTAAACGGTGCTTGACCTGCGTATATGTCTCTCCTGATTCAGACCAGACCACTTTTTCACTGGAGGAAGCGCTATGATGGATTACGGACTCGTATATTGGTTAAAAACGCATTAATGATGGATTTGTTTATTGTGTTGTTTTTTTCAGCTGTTTGGACTCTCATTCTGACGGCACCCATTCACTGCAGAGGATTCGTTGGTGAGCAAGTGATGGAATGCTACATTTCTCCAAATCTGATGAAGAAACAAACTCATCTATATCTTGGATGGCCTGAGCATGAGCACATTTTCAGCTAATTTTCATTTTTGGCTGAACTACTCCTGTCTTCCAGCCAGGCCAAGCTGGTGTATTCGGTTCAACAGCTGACATATCCCAAAACCCCTTTAAAACCAGTAAAACAGTCCAACTTGTCAAGATAAGTTCTCATAAAAGATTTTTTATTGTGATTTTTGGTGCTCAGAGCATCAGGAGAGTCTGAACGCTGTACATCTGCAGCAGTAAATGCTCTCCTGAGGAACTGAGGGTGTTTAGAGCTGACCTTGGCTTTCTGCAGCGTGTCCAGTGAAGCTGCCAGATCATCCACCTCCAGCCTCAGACTCTGTTTTTCTTTCTCCAGTTTGGCCCTGGTTCTCTGCAGGCTCTCGCACTGCTCTCCCAGCTCCGACAGAGCATCGCCGTGACGCTTTCTCAGCGCGGCAGACACCGCCTCGGCCTGCACCGACGACTCCTCCAGCTCCCGTCGGAGACGCTGCAGCTCCAGTTCACGTTTCTTATTCATCTCCATCTACACACACAAAAAAGTACAATTGCATGTTTTATACTAGCGTTCAAAAGTTTGAGGTCAGTAAGATTAAGAAATGAATACTTTTGTTCATCAAGGACGTACTAACTGATCAAAAGTGACAGTAAAGACGTTTGTAATGTTACCAAAGATTTCTATTTCAAATAAACGCTGTTCTTTTGAACTTTCTATTCATCAAAGAATCCTGAAAAACAAAATCACTGTCACAGTTTCCAAACAAATATTGGCAGCACAACTGTTTTCAACATTGATGATAATCAGAAATGTTTCTTGAGCAGCAAATCAGCATATTAAAATGATTTCTGAAAGATCATGTGACACTGACAACTGGAGTAATGATGCTGAAAATTCAGATTTACATCACAGGAATAAATTACATTTTACACTGCATTCACACAGAAAACAGCGTTTTAAATTGTAATAATATTTCACAATTTTTACTGTTTTTAATGTATTTCTGATCAAATAAATGCAGCTTTGGTGAGCAGAAGAGACTTCTTTAAAAGAATGTAAAAATAACACAGAAATCACACTGACCACAAGCTTTTGAACAGTAGTGCATAAAACAAATGTTACTTTCATATTTTCATAAGTGAAACAAAAATGTGATTTTATTATGAAATCCAATTTCTGCCTCAACAGAGTACAAAAAATACTGAGGAATTGAACGGGTGTGTGTTTGATGCATGTAAAAATATGCAATTAAATTTGATTTACTTTAAAAATTGGTTCAAATATTCCATTTATGCAGCTATAAACAATCATAATCAGTGTTTTCTGTACCTGAGAGGCCGTGGCTCCTCCTGCTTCCTCCAGTTTGTCTGTCAGATCGTCCAGTTCACGGTTCAAATCAGCGCGCTGCTTCTCCACCTATGGAAAAACGCCGTACATTCACTCCCAAGCACGCAGCTATAGTTCAACAGTCATCATTATACAACAACATCCAGATTGTATATGTAATAACCGCAGGTACAGATACTAAATCTATATGCTCTTCTTTGAACAGAGATGTTTTAAAGACGATCCACATGCAGGTCGGAACATGTGGGTGTATGAAGAGCTAAAGCAGCCCTGATGATAGATGTGGGGAAGTGATTAGAAACAACCATAACAGTGTCTAGTCTAGACCCTCCTAGTGTCTGGATCACTTACATTACATTACAGAGCGTAAAAATCAAAAACATTAGATCTTTAGTGGATCCAAGAGCCTAAAGGCAAATTCATAACACTTTAATAAAACACACATGAAGGTTTGTTTGTTTTCAAATCTAGAGCCGAACTTGTTGTTTAACAGCAATAAAAATCCTCACTGCTGTTCAACAGATGCTTAAAGCGAACAAACAACACATTTGTTTATGCTATAACACATGAAAGCATATCTTGAATGCAAAAACAGGTTTCTTCATTTATTCTCCAGCTGCTTGAGATATAATAGCCTGCTGCGTCAACTCAAATGATGAGAATGAGAATAAATATAAGCACGCAAAAGTGATTAATGCGCTAAAAGAGACAGAATCTGTCAAAGGTGAAATGGTGAGAGGAATCACAGGCCAGGACAGAAGCTGGTGATTTGACATATTTCACTGCAATAATGCAGGTCAAATAAAACAATTACGTTAACATGCTCAGCTTTGATCCCCATATGACAGCCCTATGGCACAGCTACTGAGTGTCCAAATAAGTTTATTCTAAATTAATTTTGGAATATATTAGTTTCTTTATCATTTCGAAACAATGTTTTGCTTGAAATGTGTATTTTAAAGTGTGTCCAATTTTATGCCATTTTGAATATCTTAGAACTGCTTTGAAGACTGCCAAACCAATCTTTTTTGTGGCAGATTTTAGATATAGTTTATGTTATATACAGTGTTTTCAAAGTCTTGGAAATATCTGGGAATATCTAAAATGTGATTTCCAGGCCTGGAAAAGTCATGTAAATTATTACAAATCTTAAATCCAAATCTAAAATTCAAAACGTTTCTGTTCTCATTTTAAAAATGTTACTGTTTACTGGAAATTACTGTTCGTGAGAGCTAAAAAAAAAAAAAATCAAGAAAAAAAAAAATCATAAAAACACTGGAAAAATCACCAATATATGATCGCAATTCATTGGTCAGAAACAGATCTGTCAGGGTTTCTGCAAGTTTTATGAAGGTACATTTAAGACTTTTGTCAATATGTTCTTTAAACTTAAATGTCTAGGAAGCATAAAAGAGTTATTAGTATTAGTTTGCATTAGCAACACTTCTGATATAAATAATTCTGAAAATATAACTTTAAAAGTTCTTAAAATATATTTTTTTATTATTATACAAAAACAATAGCTTGAAACTAGATAAAAAGTTTGTCAAGACAAACTTTGAAGTTGGCTTGAGAAAGCCTGACCAGACAAGTTTTAAAGTTTTAAAAGATTTTAAGTTTGACGGTTTCCAGTCCGAAGTAAACTGAAGTTTAAAGTAGTTTTAAAGCTTGAACCTTGAATGTTTTGAAGGCAATACAGTCTGTCAGATAGATACACTGACCAAAATTATAAAGTAACGCTTTTGTTTTTGCCCCCATTTGGCCACAATAAAAGGCCACTCTAAAATGTGCAGTTTTACTGTATTGTTGTGGGGGGAATTCTTCCAGGAGTTCTGTACAAATCCTTGCAACATGGGGCCGTGAATTATCATGCTGCAACATGAGGTGATGGTCGTGGATGAATGGCACAACAATGGGTCTCAGGATCTCGTCACATTATCACAAAGCATTCAAAATGCCATCAATAAAATGCACCTGTGTTCGTTGTCCATAACATGCACCTGCCCATACCATAACCCCACCGCCACCTTGGGCCACTCGATCCACAACGTTGACATCAGCAAACCGCTCACCCACACGACGCCATACTCACTGTCTGCCATCTGCCCTGTACAGTGAAAACCGAGATTCATCCGTGAAGAGAACACCTCTCCAAAGTGTCAGACACCATCGAATGTGAGCATTTGCCCACTCAAGTCGGTTACGACGACGAACTGCAGTCAGGTATTGTGTGATAAAACTGCACATTTTAGAGTGGCCGTTTATAGTGGCCAGCCTAAGGCACACCTGTGCAATAATCATGCTGTCTAATCAGCATCTTGATATGCCACACCTGTGAGGTGGATGGATTATATCAGAGAAGTGCTTACTAACAGATTTAGACAGATTTGTGAACAATATTTGAGAGAAATAGGCCTTTTGTGTACACAGAAAAAGTCTTAGATCTTTGAGTTCAGCTCATGAAAAATGGGGGCAAAAACAAAAGTGTTGCGTTTATAATTTTGGTCAGTGTAGATAGACAGATAGATAGATAGCATATTGTTAGCATGTTGCTAGCATGATCAACATGTTACTAGCATGTTGCTAGCACGTTTCTAACATGATTTGCATGTCACTAGCATGTTGTTAGCATGGTTTAACATGAATAGCATGTTGCTAGCATGTTTCTAACATGATTTGCATGTCGCTAGCATGTTTTAGCACGACTAGTTTGTTGTTAGCATGTTTATACCATGATTAGAATGCAAGCATGTTTCTGGCGTGATTAGCAAGTTACCAGTATGTCGCTAGCATATTTTTAGCATGATTAGCATGTTGCTAGCATATTTTTACATAGCACATAAGTCAGATCAGTTTGAAGATCTGGGCTAAGTTTGGAGTTTGTAGAGTTAAAGCTCTGGAAGGAGTTAGAATAATAATAATATTCTAGAATAATAATCTAGAAGAAAAAGAATAATGATAATACGTTTAAATAGAATTTCATTAAGTGGCCTTTCTCATTTTCCAGTGCAGGCATCTAAAAATTCAGAAATCAATAAATGTTTTACTTGAGAAGTGCAATGACAGACAATAAGAAGTCTTGTTTTCTGTGAAACTGATCCAAATGAAGTGAGTTTTTGATTAAAACAAGAACAAATATCTGCCAGTGGGCTCATGTTTTCATTCCCCATTGACATATTTTTCTTGTTTTAGGCATAAACTCACTCCATTTTGATCAATTTCTCAGACTTCATATCTTCATTTTGCATCTCAAGTAAATGTGTCTTAATTTAAAGATGTTTAGATATCTGCACTGAAAAACAAGGCAAAAATATTTTTTCCAATGCATGCAGCATTGCTATAACTTTATGAATATAAGCCTTTCTGCTCTGATTTAAGGTCTTTAATTGTGAAAGACTTTTTAAGCCTTGCAGAACCCCTGTCTGTATATGTAAAGACATTCATATTGTAAACATTCTGAAGCATCATACTGTATGTGTTCGGTCTAACAGTGATATATATGTGTCAGGATGCACATGTGTGTGTTAGCAGTAGATGAGGGCTTGAATTCCTCTGTGGAAACCTCTGGAATACAACGCGATGCGACTGATGCTATCTGAGAAAACAATGGCGCGTCTGTGTCGGATCCTCTGGAGTTCTATGGAGGCAGACGTGTGATAAACGCACGCATGTCGGTGCTTGACTCTCACACTTGCCACCCAACATGAAGACAACTTCACATCCACAGCCACGGGCCATGTCACTCCGTCAGACAATATTCCTGCTCTGGTTTATGAGGCTTTCTGTAGCTTACAGCGGAAGATCACAGTGCTGAATAATGTGACCTTTAACAGGTTTCTGTCTCTGGGAGCCTCACGAGAGGCTGTGAGTGCTGGAGTCAAGCCATCGCTTCCTATTGACATGAAGCCTGCATGTGTATCAGGTACAGTGCTTTTATTTTAGGACATGTACAGGCATCACTACCCTAGAAACTGTTGAATGAAAATTAATAACTTCAATAAGGAAATAACAGCCTTCAAGGAGTCGGAAATATCATATTTATGAGTTCACAGAACATGAATGATCAAACAAAGTCAATTTACGAGAAGGAAATTTGAAATTCTAGATGATACACGAGATGTGGTGTAAAAGTGGCGTGTGGGTGTGAAATGTGCCACAAATTAATCTGTCGTTTTAATTCTATGCTTATATACAACAAATGCAAAATATATTACTGATACAAAAATTCTTTATTATTTGACATCATAAATATTATTTTTCTGAGTGTGTGATGTATAAATTCATAATAATGAATATAGTTTTTTTTGTGTCATAATAATGAATAAACTTTTTTCTGTAATGTCATGGTAAGGAATATAATTTTTCTGAAAGTGTGATGTCATAATAATTAATAAGTGTGATGTCATAATAGTGAATAGTTTTTCCCTCAATGAATAATGTCATAATATTATATTTTCATACACTTTGAGTGTGTAATGTTATAATAATGGATAAATATGGATATATTTTTAGTGTGACATCATAACAAATATTATTTTATTCGAGTGCATTACGTCATAATAACAAATATTATTATTTACAAGTGCATGATGTCATATAATTTTTCTGATCACGACATCATACTAATTTTTTTTTGAGTGTGTGATGTCATAATAATGAATATAGTTTTTTTCTGTGATGTCAATAATTAATATTATTTTTTCTGAAAGTGTGATGTCATAATAATGAATATAGTTTTTTTCTGAGTAAATGATGCCATAATAATGAATATTATATTTTCTACGTGTGTGATGCCATGATAATTTTTTGAATGTGTGATGTAATACTGTATACCTTTTTTGGTAACACTTTAGAATAGGGTACACTTATTCACTATTAACCATGACTTTTTCCTCAATAGACTCCTAATTTGCTGATTATTAATAGTCAGTAAGGTAGTTGTTAAATTTAGGTACTGGGTAGGATTAGGGATGTACAATAAGGTCATGTAGAATAAGGCATTAATACGTGCTTTATTAGTACTAATAAACGTGTAACAGACTTTAATAAGAGTTATCTTACATTTCTCTGTTTGTTTTGTGTTACTTTTTGTATGTTAAAGATTGTCTAAGGATCGCTTTATTTCCGTTGTTTATGGGGGACTTTTATTTTGAAAGTGAATCTGCTTTTCACGGCTAACAAGGA
>JAHKKF010501911.1:0-14997 GCA_019740295.1 Labeo calbasu
TTTTTTCTCATTGATTACAGTTGACGTTTTCTATCGATTACATGAATTTATCGCCATTGCCAGTGGCCGATTGCTGTTTGAGGGTTTAAAATGCTATGAGACTGAATTGAGGTGACTGATTCTGGATTACAGGCGAGATCCAAGTAACTGTTGAGAAGCAGACATGTCCCTCTGAAAAGACCTCGCAAAGAGCCCTGTAGGGTGTATCCAGAGGCATTATGCACGTTTTTGCCTATTCTATTCTATTCTGTTCTATTATTTTTTAATAATTCAAGAAATCTTCTAATTGAAATTCTGAAGTTGTCAGTCAATGACCACCTTGCACTTTTGTATGGAAAGGAGCAGCTGTGGCATTATAAATATTCAACACTGAAATTGTCAAATGTAATTCATTAAGTGGTAAGTTAATTAAACCAACCAATGGGGAGATTTCCAAACACACAGATGGGGAAACTATATGTAACGTCTAGTCGCATCCAAAATAAAAGTTTTATTATACGTAAATATATTTAATATATAAACTTAACATATTTTTCTTAAATGTATACATGCGTGTGTGTGTATTTATATATACATAATGAATATACACAGTACACCCACATATATACACAAAACTTTTATTTTGGATGCGATTAATCATTGCCCAAATCATAAAACATTACAAACGACTAAATCAAAAATCAAAAAATTAAAATTTACTGTGATATAAAAAAAGATACAAGATAAACTGCTTAGCTGCAGCATTATAAATATTAGCCATGTGAGCTTATTATTTTTTATGTTCACTAAGCCACACGAAAACATCTGAGCAAATTGTTGTGGTTTAGTGATATGGGCAGGCTTACAAAGTGCATAAAATCTCTGACATAATGCCATATGAAGTCCCTCATGTGTTGCATGAGTGCTTAATTGGCGTGGCACTGACAGAGGGGTTTAGCTTGGTGCAACACCAGTCTCCTCAGACTAACTGGCATGAGAGGGTGTGATTGGGATCTCTGCCACAGACCTAGTGGTTCATGTAATTTGAGGTGAATTTGCAGCTGCAGAGACTTAGGACTTAGGCCATTACCTCTCTGACAGAAGCGTGATGAGCAAAATTCCAGAATTCCATGTCTACATGCATCCACATGGTCCTTTGCCCTGAGAACTTGAGCATGACTGTTCTGGAATGCTGTTAGCCATGAACTGAAGTGGGCTACAAAAGTTTGAGACTACCAAAATAGAAAACAGGTTTTTATTATTAATTAATGATTAGAAATGATTATAAATTAAATTATCATAAGTATATAGATGAGTTAAAATATTAATAGTGATTTCAGAATTCAGTATTTGGTTTGTCCTCTTTTTACTTTAATGAAAGCAGCACTCAAGCTGCAATGTTTTGCACAAGTTGGTGCAAAACCTGACGATCCATCTTACACTGCGTGACGAGCATTTTGTGAGCTTAGATCTGAATATTTCATATATATTTTAAATTTTTTAAAATACATTTCAAAAGCTAAGTCGAAATGTATTTGTATAGCACTGTTCACATTATTATTTTAAAGCAGCATGATGTTAATGCTTATAATATATTAATATCTTCGAGCCACATTTAGCATATTAGAGCTGGATAATAATATAGTTTACACTTTGTGATGATGCAATCAGTTGTATTTTCAACCTGGTTGAATTTTTGTTCAAATACTAGTAAATAAAAATGCACTATCAGTTACAAAGATTTTTAATCTTTTTTAAAGTCTCTTCTGCTCACCAAGCCTGCATTTATTTGATCCAAAGTACAGCAAAGACAGTAAAATTTTGAAATATATTTACTATTTAAAATAACCATTTTCTATTTGAATATATTTTAAAATGTAATTTATTCCTGCGATTTAAAGGCTGAATTTTTAGCGTCATCTCTCATCCTTCAGAAATCATTTTGATATTCTAATTTGCTGCTCAAAAAAAAAAAAAAAAAAAAAACATTTATTATTATTATTATGTTGATTTTTTTTCAGGTTTCTTTGATATATAGAAAGTTCAGAAGAATGGCATTTATCTGAAATATAAATCTTTTTAACATTATAAATTTAAAGCATCCTTGCTAAATAAAAGTATTAATTTCTATAATTAAAAATTATACTGACTCCAAGCTTTTGGAATAGTATAGTGTATAATGTTACCAAAGCTATTTATTTCAGATAAATTCTGATCTTTGGACTCTTTTATTCATCAAAGAATCTTAAAAAATGTACTCAAGTGTTATAAATATTGATAATAATAATAATAATAAATGTTTCTTGAACAGCAAATCAGCACATTAGAATGTTTTCTGAAGGATCATGTGACACTGAAGACTGGAGAAATATTGCTTAAAATTAACATTTGATCACAGGAATAAATTACATTTTAAAATATATTAAAATAAAAAGCAGTTATTTTAAATAGTAAAAGCATTCATAAGTATATATCAGCTTTTGCTGTATTTCGGATTAAATAAAAGCAGGCTTGGTGAGCAAACGAGAATTCTTTAAAAAGCATTAAAAATCTTACTGTTCAAAAACTTAGTGAGTATGAGTATTGTATATGAGTATTAAATATTTTTGCATAATAAAATATGTGCTACTTGGTGGGGCTGGGCTGCAGTAGTGTAAGACAAATAACATTTAACATACACTACATAATTTTCTACAATGAATATTTGTCTTTACACCACAGTACAGTAGAATCATTCTACACCTAGTTCATTAGGGAGTGACTAATCATAAGAATCATTTCACAGACTAGTGAGATAATAGAAGTTGCTTATGTCATCGCAGCACTCAGAATACACTTTGTGTCATCAGATTTACAGTCTGTATTCTTGTCATCTAATCCAGCAGGGTCTACATAGACTGTAATTATGATCTGGTGGGTTTCATATTTAAGAGTCGTTTCTGTGAAGGACCCTGTTATGGGACTTGAATTAGAACATATCTGGCCCTGCCCGAAATGAGGTGGGGATAGAGAGCAAAGAGAAAACATGAGAGAAGAGTAACCGTGCTTCATAGCGTTGTGAAGCAAATTTAGGTCAGGGATACGAGGGTAGTCAACCGTGATGAGAGCATCACAGACATTCAGCTATTCTAACGCACAAACCCAGTGTGTGCCAATAGACAGCGGCATTTTTTAGTTTGGTGCCAGCCAGATAAACAAGCAAATAACCCCTAAGGAGATTCATTCAGACTTTTCCTAGTGCCATCCATGGATTTATCTCTAATTCCAACCAAGCAGTTTTTGACATGGTCAGATCTGCTGATTACAGATTTGCCTGGTTGCATAACAAATAATACCTGTTGAGTTGGTATACACGTGCACGCACACACACACAATTTTATTCTTTATTAGAAGTTGTGTAGGTTGTCTGCAGGCTCAGAAACTAACTGTTCCGGGCAATATTATATCACCTTATTATTATTATTATTATTATTATTATTATTATTATAAAAACCATGTTGTCTTTAATGTAAAATACTTATATTTACCCAGTTTTTTAAATCAATATTTTAAACTGTTGTCAATAACAATAGATATAGGGCTGCAATATTATGACAGAAATCATTATTGTAGATAATTGCTCTTTGTATTGTAATAATGATTATTAAAGGAGAAGTTCACTTCCAGAACAAAAATTTACAGATAATTTACTCACCCCCTTGTCATCCAAGATGTTTATGTCTTTCTTTCTTCAGTCGTAAAGAAATAATGTTTTTTGAGGAAAACATTTCAGGATTTCTCTCCATATAGTGGACTGATATGGTGCCCCCGAGTTTGAACTTCCAAAATGCGGTTTAAATGCAGCTTCAAAGGGCTCTAAACGAATCCCAGCCAAGGAATAAGGGTCTTATCTAGCAAAACGATCGGTTATTTTATACTTTTCAAACTCAAATGCTCATCTTGTCTAGCTCTGTGTGTACTCTGTGTATTCTGGTTTATGACAATTAGGGTATGAAAAAAACTAAGAAAAAAAATAAGAAAAAAAAACTCCCGTCTCATTTTCTCTTCCAACTTCAAAATCGTTTTACATCACTGTTTTACCTTTTCTGTACAGGGTGTTTGATCTTCTTTGCATGTTGATGTAGGACAATTTTGAAGTTGAGATGGGAGTTTTTTGACATACCCTAACTGTCTTAACTGTTATAGACAGAGTTCACGCAGAGTTAGACAAGATGAGCATTTGAGGTTAAAAAGTATATAAATTGTCGATTTTTTAAGAAAATAACCTATTGTTTTGCTAGATAAGACCCTTCTTCCTCGGCTGGGATCGTTTAGAGCCCTTTAAAGCTGCATATAAACTGCATTTTGGAAGTTCAAACTCGGGGGCACCATAGAAGTCCATTATATGATGAGAAATCCTGAAATGTTTTCCTCAAAAAACATAAGTTCTTTACGACTGAATAAAGAAAGACATGAACATCTTGGATGACAAGGGGGTGAGTACATTAACTGTAAATTTTTGTTCTGGAAGTGAACTTCTCCTTTAATATCAATATAGAAAACAATATAAAACATTTTTGTTTTGTTTTGGGCACGTCACATTCTGTTGTTGGTCTATGATGTTGGTCACAAACATGTTGTTCTATGATGTTAGCCAAGTCTAGCACAAGTTATGCAAAAACTCTGGTTATAATGACTGAAGCTACAAAATTAATCTTTTATTTACATTGTATCTGCACTGTGTTGTTTATGATGAGGGAATTCGCGAGTGTGCACACTGATCAACAAGTGCGTCTGATTGGCCAGTGCATTCCTAAATTCAACAGAAACACGTTTGATTGCTTATAAGGCTCAATGCTGCACAAAACAGCATGTAAAGGCAATCTGATGCAGTGTGAGTGAATCTAAATTTAATTCTGTGAATTAACACTTTTCATTCATTTTCACGTTTCATTTTAATCACGTAATTGGGCAGGGGCATTTTTTGCCCCTTTGTCTTGAATTTATGGGGCATTTTTGTTCATTATGGTGGCCACAAGCCCTTTGGTAATTTACAACCCTGTTTGTCTGCCTTCTGGATCTCAGTGCAGGCCTGTAACCATTGTAGAAAATAAACAGAAATTACCAACTTGTTCCCCCCAGGTTTTTAGACAAAAACGTTTAGTTACACTTTTAGGCTAGTCTGCCTCAGTCTAACAGTTCTTGTCAATGTCAAAATAATCAAGATTACCAGTCAGGACAAAGGCTGTACATGTACCGAACATGAACTCAGTGCTCCAGTTTGCCTCAGTTTTTTAAAGTGTGAGGTAAGATGTAAGTAGCATTTAACATTTAATATTTCAAAATGTTTTTGTAAAGAAGTGTTAAATGACTGACAGTAATATCCAGTGATGTGAACTACAATTGTTTTGTCAAATGTCACCATTTTGAATAGAATATATAGGCTGAATCATTTATATTATTTGTGTAATTTATAACTGAATGCGATGAAACAAGAAACATTTTGCTTTTTGAACATATTAGGCATGCAAATAAGAGTGAATGTGCATATTTTAAAATACAAATATTATTTGCTGATAGTTCATATTGATTCAGTTAACACTTTTTTTATTCCCTTAAATCCCTATAAATCATTCCAAATTTTTAAATTCTTTTAGATGAACGGACAGTTACACCCAAAGCACAGCCTTCTGTCAGTGTATCATTGTGTATGTATATCTTTGCAATAGACTGCAAGAAAGATGTACTATTTTAGATGATTACTAGATTTATTGGCGTTAGAAGCACTGTTTAAAATGTCCTGCAAAACGACAAGCACCACACACGCTGACAAGAACAGCTTAAAAATTCCAGAAGTTTGTTGACATCCTGTCAGTGTAACAGTGGGAGCTTTGTTTCGTGAGACGTCTTGACGCTCCATGAGAAGAATCAAATGCTCCCATGTCTATTTGAACTATCAGTTTCACAGCATTCAATGAAAGGGGAAGTGTATGTTTACAAGGAAGCATTCATCTGCATCTATTAGTAGCATACAGTCTAGCTTGAAGCTGAAGTTCAAACCAGACTACTGAGATGATTCAGAGTGCCGTGTCATGCTAATTATTCATGTACTGTATGTAGGAGAAGGAAACAAAGCAGCATTAAAATAAACTAATAATAATCTTCTTGGTTTTATGTGAGACCAGGCCTATATTTGGAATGACTTAGTAGCACACTACTAAGTATGTACTGTATACTCTGCACAGTATGCACATTTTCTATATGTATGTAAAAAACAGATGGCCTCCCATCATGAGAAGGATATAACAGAGCACATTGCATGGTAAAGTGTATCTCACAGTGCAATGCTCTTGACACTCAAACACTTGTTAGTCTGATCAAATATTAAGACTTTTTACACAAAACAGGATCAATAACAAGTGAATAGATAACAAAAGATAGTTGTTTGCAATTTGATTATGCCATGTGACAACAATATAGCATAATACTGTTTGAAATGTTTGAAGAAGTCCTTAAAGGGATAGTTCACCCAAAAATAAAAATTCTGTCATTAATTACTACCCTCATGTCGTTCCAAACACGTAAGACCTTTATTGTTCATCTTTAGAACACAAATTAAGATATTTTTGATGAAATCTGAGTTTTCTGACTCTGCATAAACAGCAATGGTACTATCACGTTAAAGGCCCAGAAAGGTAGTAAGGTATTTATGTGTCGTGGTACTCTCGTGAATGTGCGTCAAAGACTGACACGTAAGAGAAGAAATTGTTGAATAAAGTTGTTATTTTTGTTTTCTTTGCAGACAAAAAGTATTCTCATAGCTTCATAAAATTACCCTTACCAAAAAGAAGTTTATTTCAAGTTTATATCATTAACCATACTTAAGTAAAGTTTAATTTAAGTATACTCATGTAGTAAGTGTCAGTGTACTAGTACGTTGTAGTATTCTTGTAAGTGTACTATTTCAGTACTCCTTGGGACTAAATTGGCCCACTTCCTAGTATATAAAAGTATACTTTTAAGTATACTTTAAGTATAACAGTAGTAAATTTGAGTACAAAACTAGAAAAGTGAACTTCTAGGTATACTGACAGTTTACTAATTAAATACTTGTAGCATGTTAGTATACTTTGAAGAACAGTTTCAGTAAACTTCTAGTTTAGTAGTTTTATACTGCAAGTATACTCATAAGTTTTCTTTAAGTGAACTTTACGTCATACTTTAAGTATACTGCTATGTCCCCATTAGGTATTAATTTGTATATTTTGTTATAAGAATATCTGAACATACAAAACATCAAAAGAAACAACAGGGTATCTGCTTGTAAACAAAAACATTTTACTCTAGCTTCATGCGTTCTTTTTTTTATAAACTCCTGTGGGTAAGTTTCATAAATAATAATAAAAAAGAAAGAAATAAACAACATTTTGAACGAAAGAAGATTATGAATTGGATTCAGAGTGATAATCAAAACGTAGAAGGAGTCAATTAATTTTATGACTGATGATCGTGTTAAAAACATGTGGAAGCATCTGTTGTTTCGGTTTCTTCTTTGTGTTTTGACTTAACTGTCATTTTAAGTATATTTCTGAGAAGTACATAGACTGAAAGTATATTTTCCTGTTTTTTAGTTTAAAAGAAGTATACTAATAGCACACAGGTAAGGGTAAGGCTGTCATTACTACCTTTCTGGGTCTTAAAGGTTGTAGTACCGTTGCTGTCTATGCAGGGTCAGAAAGCTCTCGAATTTCATCAAAAACATCTTAGTTTGTGTGCCGAAGATGAACGAAGGTCTTTTGGGTTTGGAATGACATGAGGGTGAGTAATTATTGACAGAATTTTATTTATTTTTATTTTTAGGTGAACTATCCCTTTAACTATTGCCACGTTATCTATGATAACCCTCATTCGCCTTAAAAAAAGAGATTTGTTTGAATTCCAATGTTCAGTTACCAACATGTCTGATAGCTTTATGTATATACTGTGTGGTGAATTTGTCTTTGCATAGTATCCCAGGTGCTGTGCAAACAACTATGTTGATCTTGTGCTTTCTCTAGTCGCACACACCCTCGCAATACCCGTTTATGTAGGACCACGAGCTGTGCCAAGTTCATCATTCTTGTTCCTTGAACACACACACACACACACCAACTGTGCACGTTTTTATGCTTTAACACTCTCACTGAGGCACCGACACACAAAAGACAACAGATGTTAGTGCCTGGTTAGATGGTGCTCTTCAACTGGCCTTGGAGGCATGTGGTGTTCTGGTATATACTAGGTGGAGTCAAAACATGTTAAAAAAGTCTTTTAACTCAAACTCGTTGTGGTACAAAAGTCACGTTGAACATCAGGGATTCAAAATTTAATTAGCATTTGGAAAGTTATGGCATAAATAACAAACAGATTGAGATTCTGCACTATTTAGGTCACTAATCAAATGAGCAAATTTGTACAAAGGAGTTCACATGATCAGTGTGACCGATGGTCAGATGTTCTTTCTTCCATTGAAGAACAAAATGTTCTTTGGACCATTCTCAAATTTTATGGGATAACATGATCACAAATCGTGATTTGCTGCTGTAATTAAAGCGAAAGGGTGACATACCCAAATACTAAGATGTTAAATGTAAATCATGCCACTTCAGCTTTCACTGCAGTTGTGTTGATCATAATGTAAAATGTAATTTAAACAATGGATTCTACTGTATAATAGTCTTTTTTTGTTATACTTCAGAATTTATTTGCTTTGTTTGAGAATATATATTAGGTAAACAGTACCAAATGTTGAACAGTCATGACATTTTCAGTGCGCTGAAGTTTGAGCAAAGGTTAGAGAGCAAAGATCCTGAATCCTTGTGCAAACACTGTGTTCCAGACAGCTTGTGTGCCAGATGCACATAAAACAGGTGAGATTTTTCCCACTGCCCAATGCAATGACCTGGAGAATCCAGACAGTTTTTTTTTTCTTGGCTTGGATTTTAGTAGAGTAAGCAGAGCAGGGAAACCCATAAGAAGATGAAAGAGAAGAGCAATTTGTTTATATAACTGGGAAGGTATTCAATAAATTCTAATGGGATACAGCAACAGCTGTGTGTTGTATAGTCACACTGCTAGCTATGGCAGTGAAGATGCTGTTAATGGTGCTATCTTAGGTGTATTTCTTCCCTATCTGAATCTATAGTTTGCTCCTCATTACTCCAATCAATGTTTGCAATCAATAGCCCCTTTTACACAGCAATTATGGTAAATTGCTATAAAATTACCAGTATAACTTTACCAGTAAATACACAAATGTGCTGTTCACACAGGCAGCAGCGTTCTAGGTTTTTACCGGTAAGAGACCATTCACACATCAGCACCGAAATGCCGTAAATTCTGTGATGTCAGTCATCGGAAACTATCTTTAAAAGCTGTGCCGTTTTCTTCATTCGCCCGCATGAGCAAAAGCCCTTTAGTTTCGCCATCTGTCTAATTTGATAACATTTTTGATGTTTGAGTGACAGGCATAAGGGGGTGATCAAAAAGAACGTGTTTTTGCTCTTATAAACACAAGATGCGCATAATGATATCCAGTTGCAGAGCCACAGCCCTGATAAATGGAAAGAAGGCTGGGTCTCGAACGAGACACCTTGAAAAAGCTGCGAGACGAGGTACAGTGGTCAAAAATGTCTGTCTAGCTCATATTTATGTAGAAAGACTAATAAAAAAGTAGCGGAGCTTTGTAAACATCTCAGAGTAATCATGTCATCTCCATAAGAATGGTTTGATTGTCCATTTGACCCTTCGCAAACAGCTTGATTGACAGGTGATCTGACCAATCATAAAAGCGAATCTGCCATTCTGCCCAACAAACAAATCAAACAGGAGAGTGGATTAACTTCTGTGGACTTAACTTAAATAATTGTGTGTATTGACCTCTTCCGCGGTTGAAATAAAATACATTCTGATGTTCATTCATATTTTTTTTTAATGTTTTAAGTAAGTTAGAAAAGACGATCGGTTCACGTGTCTTTGGTCTAATAAGGCAATACAGTGATCTGTCACATTAAAGAGCTACAAAATGATATTCATTGTTTTATTTATTTATTTACTTATTTAAAAAATGACAACATTTTAAAGCCGAGACCTTGTTTCATACACTCTAAAAAATGCTGGGTTAAAAACAACGCAACTTGGGTTATTTGGCAGCCCAGCGCTGGGTAAATATTGGACAGAACACATGCTGGGTTATTTTGGCCCAGCTGGTTGGGTTAAATATTTTTACCAAACATGCTGGGTTACTTTATTTAAGTCAACTATTGTTTAAAATGTATTATATTGCTGGTTTAAAATGGACCGGAAGCATTTTAGACATAAAAATGTAACATTTAAAAGTAGAATTTTAATTTTAGTGTGTATTTACCAATATAGCACTAATTGTCATGCCAGCGTGTTGCCGAAATCTGAGCCGGTAAGGCGGTGCCGGTTCAAACGTTTCACTCGTAGCTGAAAGATCCTGTGACTGACTCCATAACCTGCCCATAAACAAACAGTACTGACATTAGAAAACATATTTTAAGATTAAACTCAGTCTAATAACAAATAAAATCCATTTATTTTATGCCAGGCAAAAGGCGTTTCCATCCTGCGAAACAACCGCTGCTGACGCAGCTGACTGGCATCTCGTCCTTATGTTGCGTTGCGCAAAATAAAACAATTTACAGCACAGTGAAGACTTCATAAATGAAATAAAATGTATACAAACCTTTATTTCACTGAAGAAGTGCAAATCGGCGGCACTGAGAACCGGCCTCTCTTTTAGAGGACTCAAAAGGCCCGTGCTCTGACTGACTGTAAATCAGCGGTTAGGTTGTTTCGTCAGAGACAGGCTCAACCCAGCGGTTGGGTACAAAAAAATAACCCAGTGTTAAAAATGACCTAGCACCTGGGTAAAGAATATTAAAAAATAACCCAATAAATTGACCCAACAAATTGAACCTAGCATTTGGGTTTAAAAAATAACCCAGCATTTTTTAGATTGTACCAGAAGTAACTGCTCTGTCTTATCTGTCAGCATGTTGTCAGTTTCCTTTGTTCCGTGATATATTTTTCACTGCATGAGAACATGTATAATGTGAGAGCGTCATTGTTTGTGGGACATAGCGACAGTAACTAAGGAGACCAAAGCAAACTTTATTCGTCAGCGCGTTCCATATGCCATACCGGTAATCTTAATACTGCATTCACACAGCACGCATAACAGCAATTTACTGGTATTGTTACAACTAAATGAATTTACCGGTACTTTTGAAAAAGTCCTGTTCAAACGGTAATTTACCAGTAATGTACCAGTAAAGACTGTATGTGTGAAAGAGGCTGTTTAGCACTTTTAATCCTCAGACGATGAAACTAAATAATGCATGACATTTTCTGTGACTGTACATCTCATAAATATTTCATATATATTTAAAGGTATAGTTTACCCAAAAACAAAAGTTCTGTCATCATTTACCCACCCTAATCATGTTCAGAAATTTAGGTTATTGCACATCAGGTGAGGTCGGTTAAGCTTCTGTTTACTTTTATATGATGTGCTCTATGGATGTGCATTGTTCAGTTTGGATAAATTGAATCTGTTGATCATATAAAGCGATTGCGTCTCTTCAGAAGACTTGGATTAAACCTCTTGATCGCTTTGTTGGAAAATGTGAAAAATATGGTTGCGTAGACTTTCAAAAATGCAGAGAATATGTAAAATTTCTATGTTTGTGTTCTGAAGATGAACAGTTTTGAGAATGACTTTAGGGTACTTGAGTATATGATTAACATTGTCATTTTTGAGTGAACTGTACCTTTAATAAAATGCTGATTGTGATTGGTTCTCGGTTGCTAAGCAACCTGCTGTAACATTTTAGCTCCACACATCTGTTTTACACTGTAAAGGCCTGTTCACACTAAGAATGATAGCTATAAAGATAACAATACAGTTCTAATAATCATCCACACCACAACTATAATGATAAAGGCACAGGGAAATGATATCACTGGAATGACTTACAGAACGATTTTTTCCAGCCGATGAACGATACAAACATTGACACCCAATCAGAAAAATTGCGCTATAATGAGCTCGAGAATTTAAAGCAGCAGACAAGTGTGCGCTTAGAATAAACACACGATATTGTTCACTGGTGTGGACGCTAATATCGTTATCTTTATAGTTATTCTTGGTGTGAATGGGCCTTAAACATTTGGCATCACAATTTAGGATAAAACATGACATAACCTTGCCTTAACCTGTAGTTTATTAAGGGTTAGTGATAAGAAAAGCTCTTTAGTGTGCTTTTCCTTGATTCTTCAGCGTAGCTACTCTGAATGGGTGTAACTCTTAGATGAAGATTAGATTAATACTTTTATTCAGCAAGGATATGTTAAACTGATTTTTAAAAAGAGATGGTAAGAGTTGAATTATTACTGAGATTTCTGTTTTGAATAAATGCTGTTCTTTTTAGATTTTTATCTGTACAAGAATCATGAAAAAGTATCACAGGTTCCAAAAAAAAAAAATTAAGCAGCATAAATCAGCATATTAGAATGATTTCTGAAGAATCATGTGACACTGAAGACTGAAGAAATTTGTTATTTTAAATCATATTTTTTCACTAATTACGATGGTTTTGATCAAATAAATGCAGCCATAATGAGCATAAAATCCTTTAAAACGTTACTGATCTCAAAATTATGTGTGTGTGTGGGTGTTGAAATGTCATTACATTCCCATTACACTAGAAAGAATAAGCAAAACACACTGTTTCTAAATGCTACAAGCACACGTCATAATGAGCAGTCAGGATGTCTGGAGGGCTGGGCGCTGCGTAATGACTCTGTGTTTGTATATGTAAGATGAATAGTGCATCAGGACAGCTGTGAACTATCCAACTTGTATAATCTACTTTGGGCTGGGTAGCTAACCAAACATGTACTACTAATGAGATGGACGTTTAACATTAGTCATTACAGTATTACAAAATAATTATGTAGTCATTCGGATTTCTGACACCTCATAGCTCTGGAGCGGGAGTGTCCCGTCCCGTCCCGTGGAAAAAAAGGGTGTTTTCTGTCATTTGACAATTAGAAGGTTAATTACATTGTGTCGTTGTGTTATTTAAAAGGCGTGAGTCTTTTATATTGCAAATAAGAACATACCAACGCAGATTTGCTCACGTAGTGCGATACAATGGTTTAAATAAAGTGGCCACAGAAAGGCTCGCAGGAGGGACACGTTAGCTTGACCTGCACTATTTTAGGCCGCATGGCAGTAACCTTAAGCTAGACTGGCATGTTTGGCAGTATAAATATCCAGGTTCACATCAGCGCTCTGGCTCTGTTTACATTGAGCTTGTGACAACCCCGTGTGAAGCCTGCGGAAGAGACGAATCCTGATGATTGGATATTGATTCAACCCACGCTGTCCTTCAGAAAAGGTGGTGGACGCCTCTACTGTTGACTCACTGAAACCATATGGTTGGTCTGACAGTTGTTTCTAAGGGTTCTGCTAATGGACTGTGGATTTTTTTTACGGAAATAACCGTTTTTTTCTCTTGTGCTGAAAAGGCATTTTTGCCAGAAGGAATCAGAGCAAGGCAAAAGCATTTGAACCACTTTTCTCTCATGCATCCACTAACGTATTCCATCTTTTTTCCCTTCTTACCTATACCCTCCGTCTTCCCTTCCCCCCTCCAGTATCCTCGTTTGGACTTGCTATGGACCAGCAGCACGATTTATTGAGCTCCTCGCCCAATAGCCACACAGCTCACTACAACTCTGGCGATACCATGGCAACCTCCCTTTCTGGAATGACCATCAACGATCATCACCATGGCAACCAGTTCCATAAGGAGAATGGAATTGCGGTGGGGCTCGTGAGACCGGGGGACTGTCCAATGAAAGGTGAGCTCACGCCTGTGGGAAAACAGGTTGGTTGTGTCACAGCCAGTCAAAACAAATACACACATACTGATTAACTGATTAGTCAGAACTATTAAACAAGCTCTGCGGTGTGAACTGGGTGTGTGTGTGTATCATGACAGCATGCACATGTAGTTGAAGGACAAGTTTTAATTGTCCTTGAAGGACATACTGGTATGCAAACCTTCTACCACAACTTAAAGGATTAGTTTAGTCCAGAATGAAAAATTCCTGATAATTTACTCAGCCTATGTCATCCAAAATGTTCATGCCTTTCTTTCTTCAGTCGAAAAGTAAGAAAGGTTTTTGAGGAAAACATTACAGGATTTTTCTCCATATAATGGACTTCAACAGGGACCAATGAGTTGAAGGTCCAGATTGCAGTTTCAAATAGCTCTACACGATTCCAGCCGAGGAATAAGGGTCTTATCTAGCCAAATGATCGGTTATTATCTTAAAAAAAAAAATAAAGTAGGTGTGTCACTTTAACACGTTAACTAATGAATTAGTTATGAAAAAATGCTGGCCCCACCCCCAGACCTGTACATCATCTTCTATTTCATACAGTTGACTGTTGACAAATATGATGCAGGGCAAGATATTGGGGCAAAAATGCTCCTGTATGAGTTGTTGTTTCACATTTATATATATAACATATCACACATCACACAGGCAACAAGAGCAATATTACACGAGTGCCGATTTTGTCCCAATCTATCACAAGCTAAAATGTGATTTTATACAATAGTTCAGTAAGTAAGAAGTTTGATATTGTGTTATATTTTAAACACGATATTGTGTGTTTTTGCTCAGTTTTTGCAGAGAACATATTACCTTTGAAGCCACAGCAGAATTGTTGTGCATCTCAGGGCAACACAGCGGTGTTTAGTTTCTGAATAAATCTGCGTTTTGAACGAATCACATGAATCAATGATTCAAAGCTCATTCATAGAGAGCCATTTACTTCATTGAATGAATCAACTGTTTGAAAGAATCGAATGAATGACTCATATAGACAGTATAATATAATATAATTAGAGTATAATTTTATTTACCCCTTTAACTGTCACTCCCATTTTTGAACATAGA
>JAHKKF010501927.1:0-12645 GCA_019740295.1 Labeo calbasu
TTTCTAAATAATAAATGCAGTTAAAAACAACAACAAAAAAGGCACTGTTTATGATATATAATGTAAACAGTGAACAATAATTTTACAACATATTAATCTTGGTTTATGTTACTTAATTTTATAATTAATTCTAAATGAATTAATGTAATTTAATTGTATTTTTATTTATATTTATATATTAGAACATTTAAATAATAATACAAACATGTATATCAAAAATGTAATGTACCATTTAATTTATATTTGACATTTATAATATAATTTCTAAATAATAAATGCAGTTAAAAACAACAAAAAGACATTGTTCATGATATATAATGTAAACAATGAACAATAATTTTACACATTTTATTAATCTAGGTGCATGTTACTTAATTTTAGGTTGTATATATTATATAAATATTGTGCTTTTATTAATATTTATATATTTAATATTGACATTTAAATAATAAAATATTAAATATTTATATAACATTTTGGGTTTTTTTATTTATAAATAATAAATGCTGCAAAAAATGTATATATGTTAAACAGGAATTGACAAAAACTTTACGCCATTTATTGATCTTGGTTCACATTATTTCAAATGCCAATTTATATATAAATTATATAAATAATTTAATTATTTTATATATATATATATATTTTTTTTTATGTTGTAACAAAATAATGCAATTAGTGCTGTCAAATAATTAATCAGGATTAATCGCATCCAAATTAAGTTTTTGTTTACATGACATGTTTATATATATACGTACACACACATGTATCTATTTATTTTCATATAATTGATATTATATATAAATATTTTTAATATATAAACATTTTATAAACATTTAAATATATAATCATTTATCTTAAATTATCCAATTAATCGCGATTAATCTTTTGACAGCACTAAATATTAGTAATAATACAATTTTAGTTGACTACACAAGGATAAATTAAAGATGAATACTAGCATGGGATGATTGGATTTAGGAATAAAATGACCTCTTTCCAGGCAGTGTTAGTGTTTAGTTGTTTCGCACTGACTGACAGGCCTCTAAGTCTTTGTTAAATTTTCCTATAGGCCTTTTTTGTTTTTACCCAGAATGATAGAGTGCACCTCCACCGCTGCGTATTTCCCCTACCGGTCCACAGAGGTGAAGGCCCTCCGCTAAAGGCTTTTAACAGGTTCATTTCTTCAAGGTCCCCGTGTGATTCTGTTGTTTGAAGACCCGCAGTCAGTAGTAAACACTACTGAGCAAACACTAGTTCAGCCAGTGCCAACAAGACAAGCTGTCAGTGAAGGTCGAGCAGGCAGAGTGCCACTGGAAGTGCATGCGGCCACGTGGACGGCGGGGAATTGATTGCAAACAATTGCTTGTACAAATTACACAAGATTGCAGGGCGTCTTTAGAGTACAGGCGCATTAAAAAGTGATTCAGGGAGCCTCGGGACAGTTATCACTGAACTGGCTCCCAGCCACTCGACAAACATTCCTTGGTTTCGAAACTACCAGTACGTAGTCAGTGTTTATAAAACACGTTTAAAGCATGTCAATTGAGTGAAAAGGCGGTGTGAGATGGGTTTGACTGAAGTAGTCTCGCTTAAAACGCTTCAACTTGTTTATTGCGGACTGAAGGTTGTTGCCGGCGTTCTCACCCCACCTCTCTGGGAATCTAGCTATTCAAACAACTCCTTTCCCTTCCTTTCGATTTTTTAATAGCTTCGCTCTCCCGAAAATCGAGCGAGACACCTTTGCAAATTGGTGGCGCGAACTGTTGTTGTTGTCTTGTTTCTCTCTCAAAAAGCTGAATCTTTCACGTCTCCATTGTGTCAGATACAGGTCCCCCCCATTTGATCGAAACCTTGAGACGTCTTGCCGGTGGCAGGATTTCTGCATCAAAGAAGCGAGACCGAGCTTTGGCGTCACGTTCGAGCCCCTCGAGTAGTGAGAACGTGGGCCAAACCCAACAATAAGCTCTGCTGATAGCATCAGCGTTGGGTTTGAAAACTAAACAACAAACAGATAAACAGAGCATCGCGTAGGGTGAGATTAGGACTTAACGGAGCTGATCCTATGGCGCCGGCAAGCCGCTTGCGATCGTGACTCAAACAAAGCGCTCGGGGAGGCTGAATGAAGTGACTCGGCACAAAAGCAGGGGAATAAAGATGCGTTCGAGGGGGGCGCTCTTGTTACAGAAGACGCCGCCTCCCCCTGGGTTATGCCGCCGAGCAATTCGACAACGCTCGCTGTGACTGGAGTGCTATGAAAAGAGGGCGTAATCTGGGCCGTCACTCAAAGTGGAGCGGCGGGGGGTTTTAATGAGAAGCACCTGGCAGTCACGCCGCCTCTTCCTTTTCAACCATTAAATCCAGCCGCTGTTTTACAGATCGGCTTCTCGAAGGCGCAGAAAAAAACAAAACAAAACCTTGAACGCAGCCACGTGAATTATTCATAGGTGTAATAAATTGGCCCAGCTGTAATCGTTTGGGAGACGATTTCTCTGTCAGAAAGCGAAGGCTGATAGCCTCTCTCGCGCGCGTTCGGCACGACGACCTTTTCCGTGTTTGCGGGCGCGCGTTGGGCTGTCAGTCATTTGCCCGCTCGTGAAAAGATGTGATTATTTCTTTTTCTTGGCCATTTACCCCGTGCGAAGACGGATGGAGTGAGTAAAACCTGTCACGTTGTGAAGGGTCTTTGGATATTACTGAGGTAATTTCCTCTGTGTGGAATCATTAGACGAAACGGACGCCATAGATCTGTTTGCCGTTATTTGTCGCTCTCCGCTTAATAATGTGAAGCATAAAGGATACAGGGACGTGGGAAATGGAATGTGGCAGGAAACAGGCCGGGGAAATCATAAATGCATTACGAATAGCGCTTCAAACCCAATTTCGAAAGATTGCAGACTGACGCAGTCGCATGCAGTACTGTAGTCTGCAAACTACCTCATTAGAGGATTAGTTGACTTCTGGAATAAAAACTTCCATGTCATCTAAGATGTTCATGGTTTTTGAGGAAAACATTCCAGGATTTTTCTTCATATAGTGGATTTCAGTGGTGGCCAATGGGTTGAAGTCCAAATTGCAGTTTCAAGGGCTCTACACCATCCCAGCTGAGGAATAAAGGTCTTATCTAGCGAAATGATTGGTGTTTTTCAAAAAACAATCAACCAAACAAAAAAACATTATATACACTTGAGGTAAAAAAAAGTTTAAATGCACTTTGCAGAATCTGCAAAATGTGTATTATTTTACCAAAATAAAAGGGATCACACAAAATGCATGTTATTTTTTATTTAATACTGATTTGAATAAGATATTTCACATAAAAGACACTAACATATAGTCCACAAGAGAAAATAATTCTTTGGTCTTTCAGCATTTTTGTGTTTTTAAACCCTTTCCAACAATGACTATGATTTTGAGATCCATCTTTTCACACTGAGGACAACTGAGGGACTCATATGCAACTATTACAGAAGGTTCAAACACTCACTGATGCTCCAGAAGGAAAAATGATGCATTAAGATCCGGGGGTGTAAACTTTTGAACAGAATAAAGATGTGTACATTTTTCTTATTTTGCCTAAATATATATATATATTTTTTCATTTCGCACTGCCCTTCAGAAGCTACAGAAGATACTTACATGTTTCCCAGAAGGCAAAATAAGATGAAAGTTCACCCTGATCTTCAAATTCAAAACGTTTTAACGTTAATGCATCATTTTTCCTTCTGAAGCATCAGTGAGCATTTCAAACTTCTGTAATAGTTGCATATGAGTCCCTCAGTTGTCCTCAGTATGAAAGGATGGATCTCAAAATCATGCAGTCATTGTTAGAAAGGGTTCAAATACACAAAAATGCTGAAAAACCAAAGAATTTGTGGGATTTTTCTGAAGAACAGCAGGCAGTTTAACTGCTCAGGATAAACAAGGGACTCATGAACAACTATTACTAAACAAAAACAGCTGTGGATCATTCAGGTAACAACACACTATTATCAACATATTTTGAATGTAGTTGACAATTCAACCATTATTTTCTCTTGTGGACCATATGTAAACATCTTTTATGTGAAATATCAGGTCAGTACTAAATAAAATAGTATGCATTTTGTATGATCCCTCTTATTTTGGTAAAATAATTAACATTTTGCAAGATGCATGTAAACTTTTGACTCTACTTCTTAACCACAAATGCTCGTCTTGCACTAGCTGTGACCGTTCCAACATGATTACGTAATGCGTGAAGTCACACATGCACATCGCAAAGCTAGTGCAAGATGACCATTTGTGGTTAAGTATATACTGATCAGTAGTTAAGATCCCTATTTCTCAGCTGGGATTGTGTAGAGTTCTTTGAAGATGCATTGAAACAGCAATTTGGACCTTCAAACTGTTGGCCACCATTGAAGTCCACTTTGTGGAGAAAAATCCTTTGTGGAGTGTTTTCCTTAAAAAACTTTATCTTTGTGACTGAAGAAAGACAGACATGAACATTTTGGATGATGGGGGATGAGTAAATTATCAGGAAATTTCTATTCTGGAAGTGAACTAATCCGTTAATCATCCGTCGTTTCTTTGCAATTTCCCGAAAGAACATTGTGCATTCATTCTGATAAGGACGCAGGCATCCCAGCAGCTGTATGATTTACACATAGCTCTACAAAGCACCACACATCTTGCATTGAGCACAATGCGTGAGATAACACCAAAACGGGGCCTTTATTCCAAGGCGAAAATTCATCTGTGGCCAGAGCATACATCAGAGAAGTAACTTCTTTTTCTTCCTGTGCTCCTTTCGGGCTTATTTAGATAACAAGTACGCTCCCGCTGTGAGCCTCAATGGTTTTATCTTCATCCTGGGAGGAGCCTACGCCCGAGCCACCACTATCTACGACCCAGACAAGGGCAACATCAAAGCCGGCCCCAACATGAATCACTCCAGGCAGTTCTGCAGGTTGGTCTAATGAACAGTAGATTGCGCTACACGATGCAATAAACGATTAAAACGCTCTCTCATTGTTCCTCCCCCAGCGCGGCGATCCTCGACGGCAAGATCTATGCAACGGGAGGGATTGTGAGCAGCGAGGGACCGGCGCTGGGCAACATGGAGACCTTCGACCCTTGCACGAACACGTGGACGCTGCTGCAGAATCTGCCGTGTCCGCTTTTCAGACACGGATGCGTGGTTATAAAGAAGTACATTCAGAGCGGCTGACGACGCGCTCCACTCTGGACTTCTCTAATGTCACGAACTGGCCTAAACCAGCCCATCGAGCTCCTGGGTGGAACGCGGTCGGACCGACGCGGTCGAGATTTAGCAAGGGATCCGTAACGTAGCTCCCCCTCAGGTGTCGTGCCATTGGAACGGTATTCTAGGTCAGCCAAATGCAATTTATTGACTCCCCTTCCAATGTTTGAGTTGATGTTCTTCTCCCACGTCATGTTTCTTTGATAAGGTTCCCGTCAAATCTCGTTTTTCATCGGTAGTCATGTCATGAGGTGAGGATTGTGTGTCGTATATAAAGATTGGTTGCATCATGAAGAGACTTCCGCAAGAAGCCGAAGTCATGTCGCCCTCCAGCGAGGGTCAGCGCTACAGAGAGCCGGGATTGAATGAAGGCCCTCCTGAACTCCAAAGCACAAAATACCAGAACCTGTGATGCCCGGAGGAGTTTCATTTCATTTTGTTCTGTGTAAATCATTCCACCCTTTTTTTTTTTGTGGGTTTTATCCTTGTGTTTTATTCCAATTCACGAGCTTGCAGCCGTGGCAGAATACAGATGGAGCGAGATGGAAGGAGAAACTTTGTATTATAGGGAAGATATGTATATTTTAAAAACCAATGAAAATTGTGTATAAATGTTTTTAAGAAAAAAAAAAAAAAATCAATGGATTGGACAATGTCTGTAAATCTGTACCCTACCGGAACAATTTACGTTATTAATGCTGAATACATATCCAGAATTCTAAAGAAACACTGTTTTGACTGTTTATTTACATTTCACTCATTTGCATGAAGTTCCCACAATCATATTTGGCTAATTGGTAAGGATTTTTAAAAACAACATATGGTTACACTTTAGTTTGAGGACCAATTCTCAGTATTAACTACTAACTATGGCTTTAGCATCAGTAAACTTCTAATTTGCTGCTTCTTAGTAGTTAGTAAGGTTGGTAAGTCCAAGTGTGGGGTAGGATTAAAGGATTAGTTCACATCCATAATTAAAATTTCCTGATAATTTACTCATCCCCATGTCATCAAATCAGGTCCTTAACTAATCAACCAATGTCTTACCTATTCAACCAGTGCATTAATGAATCAACCAGTGTTTTAACTAAACCACAAGTGCCTTAACTAGTCAATCAGGGCCTCAACTAATCAATCTCTAACTAGTCAGTCAATACCTAATTAACCAGTGTTTTAACTAGTCTGTCTGTGGCTAACTGATCAATGAGTGTCTTTACTAATCAATCATTGGGTAGTCAGTCAGTGTCTTAACTAATCAACCAGTGGTTTAACTAATCAGTCTGTCTCTAAACTAACCAATCAGTGGCTACCTATAGCACCTTAACTAATAAATCTATTTCTGAACGAGTCAATCTGTAGTTAGTCAGACAATGCCTTAACTAATCATTCAGTGTTTTAACTAGTCTGTCTATGGTTAATTGATCAATGAGTGTCTTAACTAATCAGTGTCTTATCCAAACAACCAATGCCTAAAGTAATCAATCTCTGGCTAGGCAATCAGTGCCTTAACCAATCAACCAGCGCTTTAATGAATCAACCAGTGTCTTAACTATACAACCAGTGTCTTAACTATACAACAAGTGCCTTAACTAATCAACCAGTGGCTTTACTAATCACATTTTTGTCTAAACTAACCAATCTTTGGCTATCTACTAATCAGTGACTTAACCAAACAATCAATGTCTAATCAATCGCTTTCTAGTTCAAGCAGTGCCTTAACTAATCGACCAGTGCTTTAATGAATCAACCAGTGTCTTAACCAAACAAGTGCCTTAACCAATCAACCAGTGGCATAACTAATCAATCTGTGTCTAAACTAACAAATCTTTGGCTAGTCGACTAGTGCCTTAACAAATCAACCAGTGCCTTAACTAATGAATCAATTTCTAAACGAATCAATCTGTAGCTAGTCAGTCAATGCCTTAACTAATCAACCAGTGTCTTAACTAATCGATCAGTGCTTTAATGAATCAACCAGTGTCTTAAATAAACAACCAGTGGCTTAACTAACCAATTTTTGGCTAATCGATCAGTGGCTTAAGTATTAAATCAGCTTCTAAACGAATCAGTTTGTTGCTAGTCAGACAAGGCCTAAACCAATTAACCAGTTTTTTTAAATAGTCTGTCTGTGACTAGTTGAACAATGCATGTCTTAACTAATCAATCAGTGTCTTAACCAAACAACTAATGTTGTCTAATCAATCTCTAGTTAAGGCACTGATTGACTAGCCAATCAACCAGTGTCTTAACTAAACAAGTGCCTTAACTAATCAACCAGTGGCATAACTAATCAATCTGTGTCTAAATGAATCAGTCTGTAGCTAGTCTGTTTATGCCTTAACTAATGATGGTGCATGAATAACTTCAAACAGCTGGTGTTTCTTTTCCTGGATATTAAAGAGAAGTTATTGAGAGAACATTTAAGAATTCAGTTCATAGACAAACAAATGCTTGTCTAGAAGACGACTGATTCACGCATTATGTAGTCACGTTGGAAAACAGGCGGAAATACGACCCAGTGTTTACAAAGCAAATGTGCAAAGAAAGTCAAACACCCTTTACAAAAAAGGTAAAATGCAGTCGGACAATTTTAAAAGTTTGAGATTGAGTTTTTCGCCCTACCTTACCTTTTTGAACCAAAGTACACTAATCATGCGTGACCTTTCCAATGTGATTTCATAATGCGTGAAGTTGCGGACGCACATCGCAGAGCTAGTGCAAGATGAGCATTTGTGGTTAAAAAGTATATACATGTTTTTTTGTTTTTTTTTTTTAAGAAAATGACTAGGTTTCACTAGGTAACACCCTTATCCTAGGGCTGAGATCGTGTAGAGCCCTTTGAAGCTGCAATGAAACTGCAATTTGACCTTTAACCCATTGGCTCCCATTGAAGTCCACTATATGAAGAAAAATCCAGGAATGTTTTCCTAAAAAAAACTTTTTTTTTTTTCGATTAAAGAATAAGACAAACATCTTGGATGACATGAAGGTGAGTAAATTACCAGGACATTTTTTTTTATTCTGGAAGTGATCTAATCCTTTAAGGGACGTAAACTATGGTCACACAGAATAAGGCATTAATGAGCTTTTCAAGGCAATATGTTTGTAATATTAAAACAAAAAAACTGCCATTCCAACTTTAAAGCCTTAAAGTCCTTGAAAAATGCTTTATGCTTTTTTTTTTGGAGCAACTTCAGCAGTGTCTAAGTTGCATGCTTTTGTAAGTCAACAAGTTATTTGTGAATGAAAATGTGCTTTTTTTTATTGGTCAATCTTCCACTCATCCAAAACCGTTTGCTGTATGCCATTTAAATTTTCCAATTTACGAAAGCAGCGCCCTATCCAAAATGTGCCGTAACCCTTATTACAAATCAAGACAGGACTCGGATTGAAATTGAAACACTAGAACGACTTCAATTTGCACCTTTTATTCAAGTATATCACAGCAGTTTATTTCAGAAATTACAGTAAATATATCATTTCACAAAAGAAGGACTGCAGGGAAGGACAGAACAATACGTGTGGTTTTGATTTGCTTCGTAGTAGTAAAAAGGGACACAAATTTATGTATTACTCTAGAAAATAAAACTCCCTCAACCTTGTAAATCATTATAGGTGGGGGTGGGGGAGGGGGGTATATAAAGCAACTGATTAAATGGGATTAACTAAAACAAATGCTTGCGTTAAAAAAAAAAAAAAAAAGGACTGACTTGAGAAACTCCTGGACTTATAACACCAAAAACAACAAGGGGTGAGTGGGTCATATTCACCTACCAAAAGCAAAATGCTATTGTTCTATGGATTTCCTACCATCGGTCAAATAATCTGAATAATCTCTGGTCAACTAAAGGTAATGAACACAGAACTACATAGACTTTCATCATGCCCACATTGTAACATCTTTAATGCAGGGTTTAGGAGTTAATCTTCTAAAAAATATATTAGTGGAGCTTCTAAATGTGAGATTTCATTTTACACATTACTGACCAGGGTACGTCTTATAAATTGGCATCAACTAAAGCTCATCATTTCTCAGATAAATTTGGTAAAAAGTGGTCAGCATTACAGTAGTTTCTTAAACGCTACACCCTGTGGATGGTACTAGCACATCAGCCGCATGAACTCCCCCCTTGACGATTAAAACGAAGCATAACCACCATCATCTCCACCCTTATGGAATAAATATTAATGTAGCAGAGACCTGAGACCAGTAAACCCCGTTTGTGAACGTCGTGCAACACCTGCTACAAAAAATGTGCTACATCGTGTCTCGGCACAAATTTTATGTAACAACTTTTCCAATTAGTTTCGGTTGAACATATGACGTTTAATAACTTAATAAATAACAAACGGACAGGCAATAATGCGACTGCGAAAGCAAAAACTCTCATGAAATGGACCGAAGCAAGCGCTTTCACAAACATGGCTGATAAAATGCAAATCATGGGATGCACATGTAAAAAAACAAAGAAATACAAACTGAAATATACAGTATATAACATTTCAGCGATATTACAATGCCATTCTTTTTCTCGGCTCAAACGCAGAACGACCCAAAAAAATGAAACGTAGCGAACAAACCCGAGGATTACTGCAGCAGCCACATGTTGGAGAGGTGATCCAGTACCTTAGCTTGAATTTCTGAAGGGCGCAGTGATATTAGAGGTCAACAAATACTGTTTGTCAGTAAACAGGTCATTACTTTTGTCTCTTCGCTTGAAAACTCGCTGAGGTAGCTGCGGTTCTGTCTCTCACACGCACTGCAGTAGTCCAAAGCTAACAGCTAACTTCTAGTTACTTTCTTTTGCATATGTCTTAAAAAGTGTTGTTATTTTTTTTTTTCCTTTTATCCATTTTTATAGCACCGGATCCTAACGCAAGGGTCGCTGGGACTCTTGCGCTTGGATCAACGTTCTTTATAAAGCGATGAAAGTTAACAAAAGACTCGGTTAACGCTACTTACACGATGCCAAAATTGACAGAAATCAAGTTAATACGACAGCTAACAATATTAACACAATGGAAACACTATAAAGGACAAATATTTAAAAAATACAACAAAAAAATAGTAATGCTTTACGTTCAAAAACTCAGCACTGCCTAGACTGCCATTTTAAATGCCAAATGTGATGTCACGATAAAAACGAACGGCAAAAGAAAGCCACGATGCACGATGGAGCAAATCGTGAAGATTGAGAAGAGATTGGCAAATAATTAACCACAACATACGCCACTTGTTTTTAATCGGTTTGTAGTATATCGTCTATAAACATATTGATAGTCAATATTTAGCTGTTTTTAGCCTATTTCGAAGGTTAAGGCACATGCTAGGCAGTGCAATCTCCAGATATCTACTCCAGTTAAACCAGAAAAACAATACACGATGGGTCTAAAATAATACCATTCCTCTCCTAAAGGTCTATTTTTTAACCAAAATCTGTGTGTTTATTTTTCTACAAATGTTATAGACTCAATTTGTCACAAGGAAAAGTTACAATACAGAGGCCTTGGAAATTTTACAATGAACATCGAGTAGAAAACAACTCTATAGACGTCCCTACAAAACGTGTTGTATTTTTATTTATTTATTTTTTTCCCCCAAGCAAGAGTATCTCTATGTGGCTAAAAAGTGTTGATAATCCCGTGTGACATCAAGGGTTGACGGGTGGATGTAGAAAGAGAGCGATGTAGTTTATTTCCACAGTAAACGACCAGCTGACTCCGTATGCCATCCGTATACAGTTTGCCTCTGCTGGTGAGAATCTGTGTTTATTATGTATGTGTTTGCTTCCAGTAGACGGAGGCTGAGGTTGCTTTGCGACATCACAATCGTTTATTGTACTGTTTGTGTTTTGTTTGCTTATTTATGAGAACAACGAGCAGCAGACGAAAAAAAAAAAAAAGAAGGAAAACAAAAACCAATAGCACCCAATAGCACCAAGAACGATCGTCGGCAATTGGCATGTATGCGAGTTTACAAAAAAATATCGAAAAACGAATACAAAGGAAAACCTCCAGGAGTTTTTTTGTGTTTGGTTCTGTAGACTGGTTCTGTTTCAGGTACCTGAGATGATAGCACCAAGGTCGCCTCTGTAAGCCTTTGTTTCTAATGTCTGCACCTTCCTGCTGTTATTTGAGACCGAGGCGTCCAGACCTGCTCCGCGTTACGGACTTGGCGCAGAGCGCCGGCCTCTCGTATCAAAAGAGTCTCCGATCACGTTTCTCTCTGAAAGCCCTCTATTCATCACAGGAATGTTTCGAAATGTTCAACTTGCCTCTCCATCGCCTGCAAAATCAAAAGACAGAAAGCAGCTTTGTTAATTGCATGGTGATCCAATCAAACATTAGCACTTGTCTTATCGTTTTAATGGATATTTTTGTAAATGAAACTTCAACTTCAAACAACACTTTGAAGGTCATTATTCGGATTAAACTGGATTTTCATCTTAAATGTTAAAAGACATATCTTATATTTTCTATACACTACAGTTCAAATGTTTGAGGACATTAAGATTTTGTAATGTTTTTGAAAAGTTAAAAAAAAAAAAAAAAAATCAAGGCTACGCTTGAGTTTCACATGATCCTTCATAAATCATTCTCATGTTCTTATCACATTTTTTAATTATTTTGCTTGTGAAAAATACTGAAAAGTTAAAAATGACAGCATTTATTTGAAATAGAATGTGTCCTTGCTGAATCAAAAATATTCTCTCTCTCTCTCTCTCTCTCTCTCTCTCTCTCTATATATATATATATATCTTTTTTTTTTCTCTGTGATAAATAATTTATATATATATATATATATATATATATACACATACACACACACACACACACACACACATCACGTTTTTGACCCTAAGTGTATTATTTATTTATTTATTTTATTATTATTATTATTTTTTGGTTCAGCATGGTAAGATGATTTTTGGATAAATATAGAAAGTTCAAAAGAACATCATTTATTTGAAATAGAAATGTGTCCTTGCTGAATAAAAATGTTACATAAATAATAAAAAATAATAAATAGTCATTCATTATATGGAGCTACTAGCTAATAATGGGATTGTTTTAATTAAATATTCTACTGGCTCAGCAACTACTACAACAAATAATTGAAAGTATAAAAAAAAACAGAGGTACATATATATTTTTTAAAGTACATTTAAAATAAAATAAAATAAAGTAAAATAAAAGTATTTATAAAGTTATGAGCACATTAAAAAATTAAATTAAATTAAAGTAAAATAAAATCATCATTCAGTATAGAGCTACTAGTTAATATTGGGTTTGTTTTAATTAAATATTCTACTGGTTCAGCAACTATTACAACAAATAATTGAAGGTAAAAAAAAAAAAAAAAAAAAAAAAAAAAATACAGAGGTACATTTTTTAGTACA
>JAHKKF010501930.1:0-27740 GCA_019740295.1 Labeo calbasu
TAAGCTTATTATATATTTAGTATACAGTTCTTTAAATGATAACAATTTATACTTATTACACTCAACAACAGTAACAGTGGTTATTTCACCTTTGCGCTGAGGACATCTGCCTTTGTTATAAAAGTAGATAGTTTCGCTTCCATCACGAGTACCCAGCTGTGACTATAATAGTGCACAGTGATGTTTACTTAGTCCACGGCTCTCAGAACACTGTATTCAGGAGAATAAAACCCCTCGAGGCTTATGTAATCTTACCAGAAACATAAAGATATTACAAGCAAACAGAAAATGAAAAGCTTTGTTTGACGCTCCAGCTCTTCCAGTGTAGGTGGTGGCTTTAATTATGTTAAGGCTGTGCCGAGAATTATATTTGCATCCGAGTATATGAAATTCTTCCATTAATTAATGTTAGCATACATCTTTGTGAGCGTGGTGGAATGAAAGAGTCTATCTGATGGCAGGCTGATCAAAAGAATCCTTTGGAACTCAATTAACTAGATTAATTACCAGCTTGTTTTGCCTTAATTAAACTAGAGTAAACTAGATAATTGATTAATCAAATATGCTTTGAATCATACATCATATATTCCCCGTCTCTATAGAATGTTTAAAACTCATTAATCAAAATACAGAAAACATAATAATGGATTTATACCTGACCGAGACGGTGAAGAAAATTAAGCTCATATATCATTTGCAGTCCTCGCTACTAAATTATATACAAATGCTGTTAGAGTGACCTCTAGAGGTCAAAATATGTATTTGCTTTGCTCTCTACTGGTGGCTTGGATGCACAACATCATTGCACACACAAAAATAAGCCCATAATCCTGTTTAAAAAGCTTTATTAATAATTATAAAAGCATGTCCTGTGAACAATCAAACAAACCACAAATCTACAATTAGTTTTTATTTATGTTCCTTTTGTGCAATAGTATTACAGAGATTAACAATTTGTAATTGTCTTTTTAACAGTCACAGTCAGTGAATTCAACAAGGCAAATAAACACTTAAACGTACACGCACACCTCTAAAACAAACTTCCCTCACATCAAAGCAAACATTGAACACACAGCCCACACGAAGAGTACATTGTTCTGAGAAGAAAAAAATTCACTACATGAAGATCACTGTTTAAAAGTTACATAAAAAGGCTAATGTTTTTGTGTTGAATACTGTAATAATCCAAAGCTATGAGTTATGACAACAGTTACTCAGTTACATCTCTAAAAAACCATTTTTGTATCTATGAAACATTACTGATACACTAACATGCAAAGAATGTATAAACAAAAGCAATACTGACAGACGTGTGAATTCCTTTCCTTCCTGCTCAGTGCGAAAAAACATTAGTCAAGACAGAATGAACCTTTCCGAACAAATTATGAGACTTTATGTATCAAATCCAGTTGAAACTGAACCCCTGTTCTCAAATAAAATAGGTAGAATGCTTAGCTTTACAAGCTAAAACTGTTTTAATGACAGTTTTTCCATTGGTAAAGTTTATATAAACATACATATCCACTATTCCCAGTGAACTGACTTTGCCGTGGTCACCTAAAGAGAAAAGCTGTACAGTGTGCATGTTTAAAATCCCACCCTAGCTGTCCATTAAACACAATTTAGAAGGAAGGAACGAGATAAAGCTCACATATTCAAACACACATGTGAAACCTGCATTTAGACTTGACCAGCATGATTCATATGAATTGATCGCTATTGTTCATGAATCCGTTGTTCAGCAGAGCGTCTTAGGCCGCGCTTTTGGGAAGAGCTGCATGAGAGAGAACAAAAAGAATAAGGTTGATTGAAGACCTGCCAAACCTCATTGTCCACTACATACTTGTAGTAGCATGAACATTAGGACATAAATGACCTTGTAATAACTTAGTAAAAATTAAGGGAGTGTATGAAAGACAAAGGGTTGCGACACTTGACCAGACGAACAACATTTTAAACATTGCAGTAGAAGACACAAGCACATTTTGTATTTTGAATTAAATGCAAAGTATTTAGGTCACAAAACAGAGTGAAATCTGCATAGAAAATGTTGCCAGTTAAAGGGATAGTTCACCCAAAAATTAAAATTCTTTTATTAACTTTTCACCCTCACGTCGTTCCAAACACTTAAGACCTTCGGAACACAAATTAGGATATTTTTGATTAAATCTGTGAGTTTTCTGACCCTGCATAGACAGCAGCTACCACGTTCAAGGCCCAGAAAGGTAGTAAGGACATCATTAAATAGTCTGTGTGACATCAGTGGTTCAACCCCCAAAAATGTCTTTATTCAACAATTTATTTTCTTTCATGTTAGTCTTCGACGTGCATTCAAACAAACAAACAATGGCTAGCAAGCAGCATGTTTTGTAGGGCTGCCCTCGACTAAAGATTTTTCTGGTCGACTAGTAGTCGTTTATTTTAAGAATTAGTTGACTATTAGTCGCATGTTTATTAATAAACCATATATATCATAATAATGAACTTTTAATTGCCTACATAGCCTAATAAGCAAAAAACAATAAGGAGGCTGCATTAACGTTTTAATAATTTAAAAGTAGTGTCGTCTTTGTTTTCGGCTTAAGTAATGAAGCCAGCGACAATGACTGGTCTTTTCCACAGCAGTGATGCGCCTGTATGTGTGTTTCATATGGATTACATAATCTTGAGAATATCTGTTTTCTGTTTGAATTGGTTCATTTAAAAGTATACATCTATAAATATATTTATAGATATATGTTTCATGTCTGTAAGGCAAGTGTACATGGAGTTTCGACTTTTGCGCTCAAGTTCACAAAGACTGAGGGTGCTTTCACACCTGGCACTTTGTTTCTGAACCTGGCGCGTTTCCCCACTTAGCCTGGTTCGTTTGGGCATATGTGAACACGGCAATCGCGCTCAGATCCGCGCCAAAACAACTGGTCCGAGATCGCCTGAACGAGGCGGTCTCGGCTCAATTAAAAACAAACTCTGGAGCGGTTCGGTTGTAGTGAGAAAGCTATCCGATCCAACAGACCAACGAACCGGGCTATATCACATTGTATAATGGGTAATTACAGTTCTGTGAACAGCAGTGGCTATGTTGTTTTGCTAATACCGCTTAAAATGAGCCTGTGAATGTCTGTGTGTGGGCACGTCTTCGCCATTCAAAATTCAAAGCGCGCATTTTCACTTTATAATGCCGTCTTATTGCTCTCTTTGTAGTAGATTTATTTTAACAATGCTTTTCTGATGAATCCTGGACTCCTGCTCAAAATTATAAATTAATATATCAACAGCTACAAAAATGCAACAATAAGCCCGCAAAGCTGTTGTTGTTCCATCCTGATGGATGACAGCTGGGCGGAATCCGGAAAATAAACCGTGGAACTTTGAGCAATGAGAGGACAGTTTATTCGTGCGTGACTTGTATTAACACATTTGGTCCGTTTAGAAACTTTGCTGTGTGAAAGTGAACTGCATCAAGAATAAAACGCAACATTGTAACAGTTTTAATCCCTGTTTCGGAACAAAGCAATCGATCTACAGGTGTGAAAGCTCCCTGAGATGCAGAAAATGCAAAAGGCTTTCATTATTTTACAAAAGCGCAACGTTTCGTTGTTATTGTGAGTGCACACAAATAAACGTAGAGTCTTTACAGATTCGAAAGAACAAAAATTACACAGTATTTTGAGAGCACACGACTACATCGGCACCTCCATCTGTCATGTAGGGAGCAAGCTACTATTCAGCTTCCACACTCTGCACAGACACTTCAAAAGCGCACGTTTTTCTAGATTACCATTGGATTGAGTGGCCATGTAGTCACTACTTACATATTTCAGATGAGAAGCCATATTTGACGTAGATGAATGATAGGCAAGCGTTTTGATGTTCTGCCCAATGTACTGTATTACCATCATGGATTGAGTGACTTCGCCACTTCCTGTGGAATTTTTTTCTGCGACTAATAAAATTTTGGTCAACCTTCAACTAACGGTTAGTCGACTATAGCCAAAAAAGCCCAAAAAAGAAAGAAAACTTGTTAGTGGACACAAATCTGGATTGTGTGAAGAGGAAAGTATGAACTGTTGAAGAGAACTGAGGTAAATTAGTTTTTATTTTACCTTTTTTCACTCTGTCGCAGTAGCCCCTATATAAAAAAATAATTTAAAAAAATAATAAAATTCCACCTAGCAGCACTGATACCAATGTCTCTCTTTCATTTCGGCTTGTTTGAATGCATGTACGAAGGCGCTTCTGTGCTCCTATTGGTCAGTGTCACAGATGTGACGGAACTCGTCGTGGACGACGGAAAAAATTACACATACTAGTCACAAAAAGTATTCTCGTAGCTTTATAAAATTACGGTTGAACCACTGATGTCACATGGGCAATTTTCACGATGGCCTTAATACTTTTCTGGGCTTTTAACGTATTAGTTGCATTACTGTCTATGCAGGGTCAAAAAGCTCTCAGATTTTATCAAAAATATCTTGTGTTCCAAAGATGAACGAAGGTCTTACATGTTTGGAACAAAATGAGGGTGAGTAATTAATGACAGAATTTTCATTTTTGGTTGAGTTATCCCATTGTTTTTCTTGTAAATAAGCTCTTCTTACCCCAAAGTAGTTGTTTGGTACGAAGCCCTCTCTGCCACACAGTGAAGCCCACCACCAGTCCACCCCTTCAGGCTTTTGCAGGATGGTCACCATGTCTCCTTCTTTGAAGCCCAGTTCGTCTGGAGCCTGGGCAGGATATCCCCATAGAGCATACACCACCCCACTGTTCTCTACACCCATTGCTTCCTCCACACCTACACAAAAACGCACACATGAAACTTAATGGAGGCTAAAGGAAGTTCAACTATTACATACACAGCTGTGCTCAGATTACTCATTGTTTGTGAATTAATAAGGGTGTATTTTATGACACCTCCACCCAATAGTTTCTGAATTAGCTGACTAGCCCTGACGGTTGTTTCCAACCCATATGAGAGGATGATACTATTAACTTGGGAATGTAGTGCTCATTGTGACTTGCTAAATATAACACTGGGAGTTAACGCACATGTAGGTGTTTGCCTGTAAAAACGTGTTGCGCCATGCGGTTTACCTCTTTACACAAGCAATGTCTATTCTCGTTTTTTTTCATGACATCACCCTCACCTCTCAGGAAGCTCTCGCACTCCTCGAAACCAGGGGCGTAGGGGTCACACTTCTGCGCCGCTGTGGCCCCATCGCTGTCCGTTACGGCCATCACCGCTGCTCCGTTCCGCACCAGAAACTCACACATTTGCCGGTCATTACAGGACGCAGCACAGTGCAAGGGTGTCCTAATAGTGGGAAGAAAGTGAATATGTGCTGTACACATAAAAATACCTAAGAATGCTTGTTAAATTGAGCATCTTACCAGCCGTGGCTGTCTGGAGCGCTAACGTTAGCGCCTATCCGCACAAGGAACTCCACCACCGGGAAATGTCCACCACATATGGCATTGTGAAGGGCTGTGATGCCTTCATCATTAGACTGGCTTGGATCACTCACCTACACAAGGACACACAAGTGCACTTTTAAAATGATGAATAGAAGAATTACATAACTATGAATCATTTACAAGTAGGGAAGTCTTATTGAAGTTTTGAAAATGTCCTCTTTTTTGTATTTTACTTTGTATGTTGGTTTTCAATATAAATTTGTATGTATTTTTTTAAGTATTTTTATCAGAGTGTCTATTTACACTAAGCTGGCAGAGGCTAGTTACACTAACTCGCCCACCACTGTGTGGTTGGGCTAGCCATTATTACACAAGAAGTCTATCAGACAAGGGCAGCAGTGGAGCAAGGAGTAAAGTGTGTGGTTGTAACCTTTGACGCGATCGACCTGAGTTTGAATCCACCTTTATTTTCAATAAAAATGAAGGAAATATTCGAAAAGTGGATATAAAGGGTATTTCATAATAAAGTCTTTATTGGGTAGGGTTAGGAGTATGTGTAGGGAGGGCTTTATTGTCCCAATAAAGTGGAATGCATTTAATTTTAATAAAAATTGTCATCTACACTCAATACGGTATTATTGTATATTGTTTTTATAATGTACTACAATACTAAGTACAAACAATATCTAACTACTAGACTATTTACACAAAAACTACTGCTATATTTACATAGTTTAAATAGAATCTATCGCTATTTGTACTTAGTGTAAAAAGCATATCGCTTAAAAATATTTTCACAAAAAAATATTTTGCTATTTTCACTTGTAATTGTAAATAGCATCTACTGCTATTTATACTTAGTGTTGTTAGCATCTACTGCTATTTGCACTAAGTGTAAATAGCATTAATTGCTCTTTTTTAACGCAAATATATATGCAAAATTGTTACATATTTTCATATTTATTATAATTGTGATATTTGTGAGTATTATTTAGTTTTTTAGTTTATAGTTTTCTAAACAAAGGCCTCAAAATAAAGTAAGTATATATATATACACTGCCAAGGGGCATGTCTGACTTTGACATGTATATATTGCCATTATTATGTAATCAAAATGAAAATTATTATTGCTGCTCTTCAATGATAATGTCACGTTACTTTTGCACCAAAAAATGATAAGGATTTATGCTGATATCGTTTCCACACTTTTGGAGGGCAGTGTATATTATATATGCATATATATATATATATATATATATATATATATATATAGTGTGTGTGTGTGTGTGTGTGTAAATATATATATTTCTTTATTTAAAAATTCATTAAACAAATTATGTAAAAATGTATTTAAAGTTATTTATTTTTAGTTAAAGAAAATTGTATATTTTTTAAATGTTTTCACCGCTAGTTTTGCTATTTTAGTGCACACATATAATACTATAAAGTATTATATATATTTATATTTATTTATTTAAAAATGATATTAAATAAATGTATATTTTTATTATTTTTTTTTGCTAGTTTGTGTCATTTATGTAAATTATTCTTAAAATATGACAAGCATATTATATTATTAAAATATTATAAGCATTACTCCAGCGCACCATGTTAGAGTGTCAACCAGCTACTGGCACTTGACTATTTACAATATTTATTTACTAATTAATTGCATTTTTTTCTGAAATTAATCATGATTAATTGTGATTAATCGCAATTAATCCCACCTAACATTACAGATTTTAAATACTCTTTTATATTGCAATAATTTCACATTCAATCTTTAACTTAATGTAGAAACAGCATAAAGACAGTGTAATTTTAATATTTGTTATTTTTTTATGACTGAAGGTTAGTATCACTGATACCAATATTACTAATGTCTCTAGGAAATTGTTCTTTTTTCCTAATATTTAAACATATCTATAACTATAGCCATTCAGCATTACAGTATATTTGAGAACTATCAATTGTAACATTTATTAGACTTCTAGACTTATCAAACACTAAACACTAAATTAAATATAGATGAATCCTTTAAGCTACAAAAATTATTAATTCCCTTTTCTTTCTTTTGTTCCTTGATTAATAGACATCACAGCAGCAGGGTTATTCGGTTATTTGGCTGCTATTACTTTAAGAGCTCCCGTTTCTGAACGTGATGCGAATCTGACACAAATGCTCGTAGTTTCACTTGCGCTTTCTGTTACAGCTGCTGCATTTATGTGTGCAATTAAAGTGTGCGTGCTACAAGCACAGTATAATGTCTGATAGGACAGGTACATTCGTTTTTATTGGCCTTCGTTCATAAAACCTGACATCTCATCTGACCGTAGTTTGACTAGTGTGGCTAAAGTATCTTTAACACTGTTAAACTGGAAAAATAAATCGTGTCAACATGCTAATTTTGACACCATTATTGGTTATTATCAATAATGGTATATACTGACACACCCCTACCCTGTGATCCACCCTTTTCAGTTGTGTGGTGTCTATCTGTTGTGTGCTGTTGTCCCAGACTGAAAGTAACTCTATACAGTGCTGATGTAAGTTGCTGCCACTTCTAGGTACCAAAGCAGTGGGACATACCTCCTGTGCAGCCCTCTGTACAGTTTCTAACTCTCCTACTAAGGACCCATCCAACATCAGGACCAGTGGGCTCAAGTGAGCCCTACGGCTGGAGGATTTATTGGCTTTTTTGCTCTTCCGTAAGATAGAGTGAACACCCTGAAAGGGAAGAAAAGATTGAAAAGCAGATTAAAATCAAATCTCCTCTTAACTGTCATTGCTATCTACTGTATCTGAAACAAAATGTAACCTGCCCCACACCTTCTGTTCAGAAGAGACTTGTATCTCTGTGATTGGTACTGGATCTATAGCAACAGGAGATTTAGAGCCCTCTTCCCCATCTGAAGAGCTGCCACTTTCAGCAGTTGGTTCTTCCTTGATACGGGTGGTCTTCCTTCGAAACAGTTTATTGATCATTTGCTTGTAATGGTTGGCCTGGGAAACGGGCAGGTTGTGCAGGGTCTGAGGAATTTCGACTGAGCCACGTTTCTTCAGGGCCCTGGGAAACTCGGCTCGGATACGCATCAATTCGTCCATGTCAGTGTCCAACTCTGCCTGTGGGGCCACCACGGGCTGGAGACGCGTGGGGCTGAGAGGGCGAGGGGGCATCTCTGTATCCTCAACTTTACCCTCCTCTTCTGCTTTCATGCCTTGGTCAGTCGCGTACACAGGGCCTTCTATTTTGTCCAGTCTCTCAAGCTCAGCATCAACATCTCCAGGGTGGAGAACTGCTTAGATGAAACAAACCAAAAAATATATCATTTTAAATCACAAACTGAAAGGTTTTAGCATGGTAATGGATATGACAATGTTAATGTATTTGGTTTTGGCGGAACAGATCTGCTACGTTGCTGAATTGCTGCTGCTGTTGGTGATTGAAACTTGCTACTGCCAATACATACGTGGATATGATGTTGTGAGTATTTAAGATATATATATGCTGCACAAGTAGCATATATAATAACCCATAGCAGATCTAAACAGGTGGAGCTGGGGAGGTGGAGGTTTTCAGAGGAACTTTGAAAGTGCACTGTGAAAACCTGTAACAGTGGTTGGCATCAGGCGGCCCATGGGCCAAATATTATTGCTGGCGGGCCATTTTTATCCCACAGCCGGATCATTTTGATAGCGGCTGGTTCGGAAATAGATCTGTCATGACAGCAACACTTACTCACAACTGATTTAAATCGCCTTTGAATAAGTGCTTGCTGTTCACTTTCACTTTCGATTTCGCAATCACGTGCACTTTGTGTAAAAGGAGCATGTCTTACGATACAACACCGTGTCTTACTACGCAACGCCGGGAATTTTCGTCCTAGCTAGCCGCGAGGGTGACACACGAAATTTCTATATTTTAGAAATGGTTTCTATTTCTGCAGTGTTGCGGTTCGAACAACAACTCAAACTATGACAGTTACAATCTCAGGTACTGATTATGTGCTTTATTAAATGTTAAAAGAGTCTAATGTGAGTTTGAATATCATAAGTTTATAGCCATACCGAAAACAACAACAGATAGTTTACCTCAGATCTTGAAAATAAATTTATTTAAACATGTTAAAACTATGAACTAACAAAGATGGTATCAGTCATTCATTATTTAGTTTTAAAGGGGTCATCAGATGCCCATTTTCCACAAGTTGATATGGATTCTTTAGGGTCTTAATGAAAAGTCTCTAATATACTTTGATTAAAAATTCTCAATGGTTTTGTAAAACAACACCCTTTTTATCTTGTCAAAATGAGCTCTGAAAAATCATCTCATTCTAAGGGGTTGTTCCTTTAAATGCAAATGAGCTCTGCTCACCCCGCCCCCTCTTCTCTCTGTGGAATGACGATCTTGTTTACTTTAGCCACGTTTAGCCGCTAAACTTCCTAACTACCACGTTATAAGAAAAGGCGATCGCAAAGATTCATAAAAAACGCTTATACTCACTTCTGCTGTAAGTGAAGCTGGATCATGAATGATTCGCACAAACATAGACTGATATATGTAGATCGGAAGGCGCATTCCATTCACAAACAAACGTAATCTACTGCATCTTCAGCAGCTCAGATGTCGGGAGAAAATGACGACCACTACGTTCATTATTACATCCAGCAACACAACGGCTCAATCGCCCAATCGGAGATATTCTTGTCTAACTTGCATCCCTTACATCGAAACAAGGAAAGTTACTGGACTGTGACAGCTGGTCTGAGGTAAGAGCTCATGTCAGTCAACTATCGTGGGAGCGGCCTCTGTCGGTGTTACGGCATCTGATGACCCCTTTAACAATGTTAAAAAGGTTTTATATTTATGAATTAGATTATAAACTTGTCCATTTCGTTGAGAGTGCAGTGCAATTCTGTGCTTCTGAACGGCTGTGCGTCACGTGACTCACGTCTAGTGTGGACAGCTAAAATGCTTGTTGCAAACTAAGAACATTTAGTTGTGCTATCTTACAGTCAATATATAGTAAATGTAAGCTAAAGTGTTGCTTATGTAGTGGCAATGAAAATGTATGAAAAGAGTCTTAAAAAGGTATTAAATTTAACTCCACGATTCCGGTATATATCCTGGAGTAACAGCTCACCACCAGTTACAAAAGACACTGTAACAGTCTGTCACAGGCAATTGCATTTTTCATCAATTCATTTCTTAAATTATTCTTTGACTATGTTCTGGCCCTCCATCTAGTGGCGAAAAATAACTAACTTACTTGCCGACCTCTGCTGTAGTGAATGAAAACCAGCCATTTAAACGCAAAGCAGCAAGCTCATTGGTTGTGTATGCAACATGAACCAATCAGCTTGTGCCAAGTAGTTTAACGCTGTGGATTTAATTTACAAATATTATGAGGAGTTATCTGATACTATAACAGACTTACTGACCTCGACACAGTCATGAGGGTCTGCAGGGATCCACTCTATGATATAATTTCCTGTTTAATTTTTATTCTTTCTGCATGTTGGTTGAACCACATGATTTTGATTTGGCAGGCAGTTCAAATATTAATAAATATAAAAAAATATACAACATTAAATATATATAAAAAATATATTTAATGAATATTAAGTAAATATCAAGAAATAATAATATAAATAATAATAATACAAGACTGTGCCAAACTGCATAATGATCTTTTATTGAAATAAATAATTTGAAGATTCCTTTAGTAAGTTTTAAATTTACTCTATATCCCCTCAAAAAAATCAAAATGAATTTAAGAAATTAAAAACATCCTCATAACAGGTTTTTGTATGTATGAACTGCATTTTTAATGTATTTTCAAATACATAGAAAATATAGATGCAGCCCAAAAAATGTGTCAAGTCATTAACTCATGCCCCACTCATGGCTTCTGCTTGAAGGTACCTTCTCTATAGTAGGGAGGTTGTCTTTGAGGTTGCTGAGGTTGAGGTGCCTGATTTTGCCGCAGGTACTCTCGGGGCAGGGGAGGATTTTGGTGGAAGATCCCTTGCAGGGGCTCTCCAATTGGGCCAGGGCCGTATCTGCTGGCAGCCGCAGCATAATAGGGGTTTTGGAGCCTCATGATGACGGAAAGCGGGATGGGCCTGTGCCGACGGACTCCAGAGCTTGTAGGTGGAATGGAGATGCGGGAAAGTATTGGCTGAGGGCTGTAAGATGAGCTGGTGCTTGAGGAAAGTTCAGGGGGCACTGAGATGCGAGTGTTCCTCGGGAGTGAGCTGTGAGATGATGGGAGCGAACGGGCCACAGGATCCTGATGAAAGAGACAGAAAGAAGCTATGAGAATTGAAGAACATGATGCATAAATTTTACCTCAACTGCAACTTAATTTCTGTCATTTAAAGGGATAGTTTACCCAAAAATGAAAATTCTGTCATTACTCACTCTGATGTCGTTACAAACCCGTAAGACCTTCATTCATCATTCAACACAAATTAAGATATTTTTGATGACATTCAAGAGCTTTTTACCACGTTCAAGGCCCAGAAAGGTAGTAAGATCATCGATAAAATAGTCCATCAGTGGTTCAACCTTAATTTTATGAAGCTACGAGAATCCCTTTTGTGCGCAAAGAAAACTAATTGTGAATACGCATTAAAGACTGACACAAAATAGAAATAGAAACAGAAAGCTCTCGGATTTCATCAATAATATCTTAATTTCTGTTCAGAAGATAAACGAAGATCTTACGGATTTGGAACGACATGAGGGTGAGTAATTCATGACAGAATTTTTATTTTGGGGTGAACTATCCCTTTAAAGGAGAAGTCCACTTCCAGAACAACAATTTACGGATAATATATTCACCCCCTTGTCATCCAAGATGTTCATGTCTTTCTTTCTTCAGTCGTAAAGAAATTATGTTTTTTAAGGAAAAGTTTTTAGGATTTTTCTCCATATAATGGACTGCTATGGTGCCCCAAGTTTGAACTTCCAAAATGCTGTTTAAATGCGGCTTCCCAAATGCGGTTGTAAACAATACCAGTGTTATTTTCATAAAAATAATACAATTTAAATACTTTTTAATCTCAAACGTTTGTCCTGTCTTGCTCTGCCTGAACTCTATGTGTCATGGTTCAAGACAGTTAGGGTGTGTCGAAAAACTCCAAACGTATTTTCTCCCTCAACTTCAAAAATGATTTCAAAATCATCCTGCATCGCTGCAGAAGTACCGACCCAGTCTATGCAAAGTGAACATGCAAAGAAGATCAAACACCCTTAACAAAAAAGGTTAAAACAGCAATTTAGGGTGATTCTGAAGTTGAGGGAGAACATGAGATGGAAGTTTTTATATACTTAAAAAGTATATAAATTGTATTATTTTTTATAAGAAATCGTTTCACTAGATAAGACCCTTCCTCCTCATCTGGGATTGTTTGAAGCTGCATTTAAACTGCATTTTGGAAGTTCAGATTTGGGGCACCATAGAAGTCCACTATATGGAGAAAAATGCTGATATGTTTTCCTCAAAAACCATAATTTCTTTACGACTGAAGAAAGAAAGACATGAACATCTTGGATGACAAGGGGCTGAGTACATTATCTGTAAATCTTTGTTCTGGAAGTGGACTTCTCCTTTAAAAATGAAGAATGGTAAATTCAGAACTGTGAGATCACAATTATTTTTTTTATATTTTTATGCCGTGGCAGAAATAAGCTTCAACAGGCTTGTCCGAAAATATGTCCGCTGTTGCCTGTTTCATATGGGAACTGTCTACACTTGTTTTTATTACCTGAAAAGTCCTAAAACATAATTGCATATAAACATGATCTTCTATTGGTTCAACAAGTCAGAGTGGTTAACCAGCTGGCAACAAACAATTATAAAGAAGCTAAGAGAGAAAAGGCTAATGGAGAGACGTGGGAGAGAAAGAAAAACAGTGTCAAAAGGTTTGTCCTTGTCAACATCTTTGGCTCCGAGCATTGATTTTATTTGTTCGGTTAACTCAACAATGACATTTTACTATAATAGTGCCCTAAGCAAAATGAAGACACATTAAGGTATGCACACTCACAAACATGTTCACGCACACAAACTTTGCATACCTTCTTAGCTGAAGAAGGTGCGTCCAGGTTTGATTCTTTCCAATTGCTGCTAGATACAGATGGTCTGACCCATTCATTCTCTACAACACAAAGATGATATCATATAATTAGGAAATAATTAACATTGAGAGAGTGACTAGACTATAGATGATGGTTTGTGCTTACAGTCAATCCTTTTTTATTGCATGATGTTAACTCTTGGTAATAAACCCATTGGCTTCACGTTGAAAGCACATGACATGGTGATATATGGTTAATAATGACTTACAGTTAAAATGGTTAATAATGGAGCTATGAATAAGCCAAAAAAAAGTCATATCTGGGATTTTAAGCTCTGTTTAAACTCATTTGATTAAAATTACAGAATAAAACGGTAATATTGTGAAATATTATTGCAATTTAAAATTGTGGATTTCCATTTGAATACACTTTAAAACAGAATTTATTTCTGTGATGCAAAGCTACATTTTCAGCATCATTACTCCAGTCTTGAGTGTCACATGATCCTTCAGAAATCATTCTAATATGCTGATTAACTATCAGTGTTGAAAACAGTTGTGCTGCCTAATATTTTTTAGAACCTCTTCAATGAATAAAGCGTTAAAAAGAACAGAATTTTTTTTAAATATAAATCTTTTGTAACAGTACAAGTTTGGGGTCAGTACATTTTTCTTTCTTTGAAAGAAATTAATACTTTTATTCAGCAAGGATGTGTTAAATTGATAAAAAGTGATAGTAAAGACTTATAGTTAAGAAAATAGTCAGAAAAGATTTCCATTTTGAACAAAAGCAGTTCTTTATGAACTGTTATCAGCTTTTCATAACAGAAATAAAATATAAGTATATAAGTATATTAACATAAAACACTTTAAATTGCAATATTTCATAATTTTAAGTTTTGATCTAATTTGATTTGAAATTTGAACTTTAATGAGCATAAGAGACTTTTTTAAAACAACATTAAAAAAAAAATCTTACTAATACGCACATTTTTGAGCAGCAAGTATGATTTTTTTCAATTATGTCATGTAGCAAAGTGTAGTTTGATAAACTAAAGTTTGTTTTATCATTTTTATTATTCCGATATCAAGATAAAACAGCCACTCAATTCTAATGAAATTTTTTGATTGAACAGGAACGTCCTTTTAATAATTGCTTTTAATTGTTGCACAATGTGCCTCCAAGATTAGTTATGAGTTATGCAATCCTATGCAATCAAAAGTGAGTTTAAAACCTTTTTAATGTCCCTTTCAAAAAGCATGCAACTTGTGCAACCTACTGTCATAGGTGTGGTGAGGCTTTCTTTCGTATGACGCATCCAGGTCGGTCTCATTCCACTTGGAGGGGTTCTTCTGCTTCTGCATTCCTTCCTCTGAAAGAAGACCAAACATTGTTTTAATAAAGAAGCAAACAGAACTTTATTACAGGAAAAAAACTACCAACCAAAGACCTTTGGATCCAACTGTACACTCTTAAAAGAGGGTTTTTTGCAGCGATTGCCATGGAAGAACCATTTTGGGTTCCGCAAAGACTTCTTCTTTCTTAAAAGATCCATTTTTTCCCACTACAAAGAATGTTTTGTTGTTCTATAGATGTTAAAGGTTCTTCATGAAACTGTTAATATCTTTTATTTTTTTAAGAGTGCAGATTTTTTGTATTTTAATACACTTCAATTCTTAATTACCTAAGGGTCTGAATGGCTGGAAGTTGCGTGGTAGAGTACTGGTCACTGGTTGGCTAAAAGTCTGAGGAGAAGATGCTCGATCCAACCTCGGAGACCTGGGAATCGAAGACAAGGGGCCAGCTGGGGTCTGCAGCAAGCTGCGAGATGTTTTGCTGTCAAAGGTAGGGCTGGATAGGTCCGCATAGGTCAACGATCCTCTCGTGCTTCGATCTTGAGGCCTCAGTGGCATCTGAGTCATTCGTTTAATTGTATTTGGAGACATGTTAGGGGGAGTCTTTTGGTCGAAGATATATCGTGAATCCGAGCTGTCTTTACGGTTTGTAAAAGGGGAATGTTGCTGGGTTAAAGGACTAGGAGATTGAGGCTTAAATTTCAAACTCTCTAGATGAGGTGCAGAAGCTGAAGATCGAATTGGGCCAGGAGATGGAAAGTCCAGATTGGATTCTTTCCTGCTGTTGTTGGGGTCTGAGCTCAGGCTGCTTGTGGGGCTCTGGGAAACGGAGAAGTTTGTATTGACGCTCCCGTTTCCATTATTGTTTGCGATGTACAAACCGCTGTTGCCATTGCTGCTGCTCTGGGGTTTAGGGCGAGAAATCTACAATAAAAATACCAAGGAAAACATTCATACATGATGTTGGTGTCCAAATACACTAAAACAATATATAGCCACATCTGCACCATCTATAACTGCAATGTAAAGTTCTTCATTCAGATATGAAAGATTGTTTTAGATTATTTAAAGGATTAGTTCACTTCAAATATAAAAATTATAAACATGCACATTCACATAAAACAATAATATACTGCTCCAATCCGTTCTTAAAATAATGACATAAACACATTTAGTTTAACATGTATGCAAGCGAATCATGCCCACAGCTTAAATTTAGCTGCTAAACTGTAAACACTTAAAATAAAAACAATAATGGTGGATACCTTAGCCGAGTGCTAACGTGATTAAAGGAGTCCACTTCCAGAACAACAATTTAGAGATAATGTACTCACTCCGTTGTCATCCAAGATGTTCTTGTCTTTCTTTCTTCAGTTGTAAAGAAATTATGTTTTTTGAGGAAAACATTTCAGCATTTTTCTCCATATAATGGACTGATATGGTGCCCCGAGTTTGAACTTCCAAAATGCAGTTTAAATGCAGCTTCAAACGATCCCAAATGCAGTTGTAAACAATCCCAGCCGAGGAAGAAGCGTCTTATCTAGTGAAACGATCACTAGATATTTTATTTTCATAATAATAATACAGTTTATATACTTTTTTTAATGTTAAACGCTCATCTTGTTTTGCTCTTCCCGACATCTCTTTATTTCCGGTTCTTGACAGTTAGGGTATATATCGAAAAACTCACCCATCTCATGTTCTCCCTCAACTTTAAAAATCGTCCTATATCATTTTTTTTTACCTTTTTTGTTAAGGTTGTTTGATCTTCTTTGCACGTTTACTTTGCAAAGACTGGGTCGGAACTTCTGCAGCGACGTAGGATGATTTTAAAATGATTTTTGAAGCTGAGGGAGAAAATACGATCGGAGTCTTTCGACATACCCTGTCTTGAGCCATGACACACAGAGTTCAGGGAGAGCAAGACAAGACGAGCGTTTGAGATTAAAAAGTATTTAAATTGTATTTTTTTAATGAAAGCAACCGATTGTTTCGCTAGATAAGACCCTCCTTCCTCGGCTGGGATCGTTTACAACCGCATTTGGGATCGTTTAAAGTTGCATTTAAACTGCATTTTGAAAGTTCAAACTTGGGGCACCATATCAGTCCACTATATGGACAAAAATCCTGAAATGTTTTCCTCAAAAAACACAATTTCTTTACGACTGTAGAAAGAAAGACATGAACATCTTGGATGACAAGGGGGTGAGTATATTATCTGTAAATTGTTGTTCAGGAAGTGGACTTCTCCTTTAACTGATGAAACAACACAGTTTGTAAACCTAAATATGTCTAAGTCACATTATTATTAAACAAAGTTATTTACAGCGAATTACCAGAATTGTTTAAGTAAGACAGTAATATCGTGGTTTACCTGTAAACCTAAAGCTGCACTAGTAAAAATCACATATTAGCACAAAAAATGTGATATTTTTTAAGCACTTAATTGAAAATGTACACATAACGTATCAATTGTACTTTCAGGTTGTGGTTTGGAGATGCTTGTTAGTCCAAATAAAGAAGATTAGAAGCCAAAGAAGATAAAAGCCAAGATTAGAGAAGCAGTGTATTACTTTGGTATTGTGGAAAAAAATGAATTTTAACCATTGATCATCATTTACCTTTTCGCAATGAAAACAAAACAAACTTGCTTTTACAGCACAGAACACAGCATCTTCTCAACATGATGTAAACACTAACTAGCGGAAGTGTTTGTGGGCAGGTCAGATTGTTCATATTTTGTGGGCAGGCGGGGATTATGCTAATGTTACCTAGTGACGTAGATCGGTAACAGGCAGAAGATTCGAAAATGTGACAACTCGTTAGGGTGATTCTGAGTAGACCTTTTCTTTTAAGAGGCAATATCTTTATTTATCATGCACTTTTTTGATTAAAAACTGACTGTTTACATTGAAGATTGTAGCTACATTACAAACTGCAAAAAATATATTTTTCGAAAACCCATGTAACCTGCTCTTTAAGATTTTTGAGGAAAACATTCCAGGATTTTTCTCCATATAGTGGACTTCAATGGTGCCCAATGGGTTGAAGGTACAAATTGCAGTTTTAATGCAGCTTCAAAGGGCTCTACACACACCCAGGCAAAGAATAATAGCGCAAGACGAGCATTTTTGGTATATAAATTAAATAAATAAATTACAGATCGTTTCACTAGATAAGACCATTATTTCTCGGCTGGGATCATGTAGAAGCCTTTGAAGCTGCGTTGAAACTGCAATTTGGACCTTCAACCCATTGGCCTCCATTGAAGTCCACTCTATGGAGAAAAATCCTGGAATGTTTTCCTCAAAAACCTTCATTTCTTTTCGACTGAAGAAAGAAAGACATGAACATCTTGGATTACATAGGGGTGAGAAGGGGTGAGTTTGATTCTAATCCTTTAAATGCAATAATTAATTCTGTACCTCTGAAGTAGTGGTTTGCACGACAGGAGTGGCTTCTGACAGGAGAGAGCTGAATTCTCTTGAAAGCTCATCTGCTGTTGCCAAAGACGCGTTCAGTTCGTCGTTGATGGACTGAACTAAAACAAGCACACAGAAACATCAAGTAAACACCCAACAGGATGTAACAAGCCACTCCAGAGCTATGTAGCACCTGATCTGCCATTTTGAAGACACTCACTAAAATATTAGCATGCTTAGACATGTAACTGCTACACCATGTCCTAGCCTACATCGTCTACACATAGGAATGAAACATTGCTGGTGTACTGAAATACTTACACATGAAGTGGCTGCCGAAGCTGCCCGGGGAGTTCATGGTGCTTGTGTTTCTGTTTGTGTGACCTCCAGTTTATTCAACACACAGCCTGAGTGAAAAAGGAAAATTAGATCAATCTGACATTGTCCATCACAAACTCTAACAGCATAGCTGATTCAATCGTATGTTTGTTTGGAAGTGCATGCTGTTTGACTGATAGATACATAGTTAGATAGGTAGATACGCATAGGTCACATATGGTCGAATATGTTTTTTCTGAGGTAAACGCGACTTTACATAACATTGTTTACAAGCTGTTACACTGACGGCTATCTGCAGTTGAAACACTGACTGAGACAGTATACGGATTTCTGTAAGTTGTACTCTTTCTTTTAACATACCTTGACGTTTATTCATGTTTATTTTGTGCTGAAACTGGTAGTAAAGCAGAGAAGATGATCAGTTCACTTGGGTTTTGCTTGAGGCGAAATAGCGATCTGTCACTCCACAATAAAAAAACCAAAATGGCATTCATTTTTTGAATATTTTAATAAAATGGACAGAATTTGAAATCTGAGACTTTGTTTTATATCAAAGGTAACAAGGCACAAAGCTTATTGCAATTTATTGGATGGGAGGCGCGCTATAAGGTTATGTTCATTAACTGAAAACAGGCTAGACTAACTGATTCTTGGGATTTAAGGATCAGTATTGTTTCGTAAAAATGAGAATCAATTAAAATCGAGAAATCAATTTTTACCCAGCACTTATATATACACAGTACACATACACACTGAAAACTGGAATAAACATTAACTGAACAAATTACATTTCACAATGTTACTGTTTTTCCATTATTTTTGTTTTTATGAGGTAAATGTAGCTTTGGTGAACAAAGTAAATCTTTAAAAAAAATCTTACTGACCTCAAACTTTTAAACAGCAGTGTGTGTTATATGGCCGTCAGTGTTGGGGGTCACACATTACAAATAATGCGAGTTACGTAATTAGCTTACTTTTTTCAAGTAACTAGTAAAGTATCGCATTACTTTTAATTTACTTTTTTAGTTATTTTTCAAATAAGCAATGCAAGTTACTTTGTTTTCCCATTTTCAATGACACCGCTCCTGCCCCCGTGTTGAGAGCAATTGGGAGCGGCACTTCCTTCAGGCTGAGGCTTAGTTTTGGTGTGAAAGGGCCTAAAGAGTTGCCAAAAATATTTCTTTTAAGTTATTGAAAATAAAAAACAAACCCAGCTCAGCTGATAAAAAAATAACGTGAAGTAACATAACACATTACTTTTCATTAAAAGTAACTATGTAACTCAATAAGTTACTTTTTTATGGATTAACACAATAGTGTAATGCATTGCTTTTAAAAGTAACTTTCCCCAACACTGATCGCAGATGTAACACATTCATGTGTCATGATGATATTACTCACCAACTGAGAAAAGAAAAACATGGCCAGCATACTAAAACACTGACATACGGCAAAACTTCTTTTAAGCATACCTACACCTCCAGTTCAAAAACTGCCTGCATTACATTCAACACAGAGAAACGCCCTTTGTGATTTATGAAGTAGTCTGCTGTCCACATCTGACATCTGTTTCTGCAACCCCTTCCTTATACTAGTATAATTAACTGTGTGCCGAAGGCTTCTGAATCAAGACCCCCAGGCAAATGACGCTACATGACTTTCACATGCTGATTAAGCCCATTTCTCTACACGTGGGCACTTGTGGGACATTTAGCTCAGTAGACATGAGCCAGTCTGTTCTTCTAGCTTACTTAGTACTGAGTCATGCAGCTGGCAGTATAACCTGACCCACACAGAAGGTCAAAAGCTGCTGCAAGTTATAGAAAATATAGGTGTGAAAACTTGACTCATCTTAAGTTAAACCATGCTACAACATGTCACTGTTGCCTTTGTGATAATAATGATTTACATCCAGCTTATATTGTTGAATGTTGAGTGGGGTTACTATGGTTTAAATTGATTTCCTGGTAGTTACTCACTTCCAGAAGATTCTGTGATTCTGTAATTCGAAGCTTTCACAATGTAATAAACTGCCTATGTGCGTACACATGCCTTTTGTGATTTCTTTTCTAACAGTAATGCATTCAAGCATAGAAGGGCACTGACTCTGACATTCTGTCTTGTTTGTTTTGTCAAGATCAATAGAGTCTACTAATTCTCACTGGCTCATTGATTCACATTAGACACTAACAGCATGGCCTGGGTCACCTCCACAAACACCAGATTTCTGAACTGAAAAACTTGTATTTTGGCCATAAATGTGAGTAATTAGATTACTTTTTTCAAGTAACTAGTAAAGTAATGGATTACTTTTAAATTAATCTAGTAAGTTATTTTGTTTTCTCATTTATTCATTGACACCTCTTATGCCCCCATGTTGAGAAAAACTGGGAGTGAGGTGCAGAGGTAGAGGCACGTCCTTCAGCCTGAGGCTTATTATTTTCATTTGTTTGTGTGAAAGGGCCTTTACAGTTGCCATTTTTGTTATTAACAATAAATAAACAAGCCCAGCTTAACTGACAATAAGTAACGCAAAAGAAACATAATGGATTACTTTCCATACAAGTAATTAGTTACTTTTTTATGGAGTAACACAATACTGTAATGCATTACTTTTAAAAATAACTTATCCTATGAACTGAAAAACATAAGTTTTATTTTGACCATAATTGTATAGGGTCAAACTCTTTATTTTGATGTCTGTCTCTATAAATTTACATAAATAAAAACAGAAAAATACAGTTCACATATACAGTGACTTGAATACACCTATTATATGATGAGCATGTTTTCAAAGAGGCTGGGTAAAAAATATCAATTTCTCGATTTTAATCGATTCTCATTTTTCTGAAACGATATTGATTCTTAAATCCTAGGAATCAATTAGTCTAGCCTGTTTTCAGTTAACGAACGGAACAGCAGCGCACTTCCCATTCAATGAATCCTAATAAGCTTTGTGCTTTGTTACTTTTAACAGGGTACGTACAGATACTGTAAAATTAAATTCCAGGACTTTTCAAGCACTATTTTTTTTATTTTCAAGGACTTCAATCAGAGATCTCACATACTGAACAATGTCTTCTATTTCAAATTCTTAAAAAAGAGGAATCTATACATAAAATACTAATAAAATAGGCAAAAATAAAGTGAAGCACATGCAAAGTATTATTACTAAAGTATTACTAAGTATACTACACTTTTACTATAGGAAAACCACAGTTAATTTTCTTAAGGGATTTGTATTATACTTTCTTTCTTTTTTCTTTTAGTTTTAATACCTGCCTTAATGGTTTGATGTTTTTTACTGTTTAAGAAAAAAAAAAAAATCAGAAAAAGATTCACTAAATCACTACGAAATCCTGATCTGAAACCAGTGATTCACGCTCCACGCTCCAAAGTTCTGATCTAAAGCAAAAAAAACATGAACCTGCTCTGAAGTTCCAATCTAAATCAAGTGAATCACGATCCACACTCGGAACACGGATCGCGAATGATTTGACTCAGATCGGAACTTTGAGTATCGCGAATGATTTGATTTAGATCGGGACTTTAAATCGCGTATCACATATCATTTGATTCAGACTTGAGTTTGCGAATCATTTGTTTCAGATCAGGATTTCAGAGCAATTTTGCTACTTTTTTTCGGATTTTTTTTTTCTTAACAGTAAAAAACCATTAAGGCAGTACAGTTACAAAAACTAAACAAAGAAAAAAAGTATACAAATCCCTTAACTGTGGTTTTACTATAGTAAAAGTGTAGTGTACTTTACAATACTTTAGTAGTAATACTTATATGCAATATGCAAAGTTTCAGTCTAACTCAAATGATTTGCGTAATGCGATTTGAAGTCCCGTTCTGAAACAAATCATTCGTGATACACGATCCGACTGGAGCGCTTCGAAACAGTGAATCATTTTGCGACACAATGGTTTAACTGAGTTTCGAAAAGCTCTGAATGATGAGGTACGATGTTTTTTGAACTGTGTGAAGTTTGTGTGAAAAGACGTGCTTATTGACCAAATTAAACACTTATTTCATAGATACATTGTCTTTTAAAAATCCAAGCACCTTTCAAGTACATCTTGCTATTTTCAAGGGTTTTACAGGCCTTACATTTCAAAAAGTCAAATTCAAGTGCTTTAAGCACCTTGTACGAACCCTGTTTTGATATGAAACAAAGTCTCAGATTTCAAATTCTGTCCATTTGTTACAATATTCAAACAATGCAGTTTTGGCGCTGTTTAATGTGGAGTGACAGATCGCTGTTAGAAGTGAAAGCGGGAAGTCCTATTTTTAAATTCATCTTCATAAATTCCAAACCTGTTACATGCAGTCTGAATTCATGCTCTAGTTTGTTTGTATCAGTTATCTAATCAGCATGATCCAACTGTCCTGATATCATAACGAAGAACAAAGCCTTGTAAAAAGAATGACAGTTTTATTAAACTGTTTGGCATAATCTTCTATAATTAAATCACACCCAAAACCACACACAATCAACCAGTGACAGCAAAGTGCACAAAAATGTTATGAATGCAACTACATTAAATAAAAAATAACATTTTAGATCATGCAACCGATCAGAAATTAGTAAATAACTAAGTACAATAACTTTTTTACATTTGTTAGCATTTAAAAGTTTGGGGTCAGCGAGATTTTTCAAAAACACAGTGAAACAGTGCGAAATATATTTAAAATGTGTCTATTTTAATATATTTTACTTCAGCCATTACTTGAGTCTTCAGTGTCACATGATTCTTAGGAAACAATTCCTATTTTTATCAATGTGAAAACAGCTGCTTTGAACACTACAAGTAGGCAATTACCTTCTGTTCACTGAGTTTCTGGTCTCTTTAAAAGAAAAAGAAAAAAAGATGAATTCTGCACTATACAGTATTTGAAATGAATTATATAATGCTAGTAGCATGTGACATCTAGCTCTTTAGTTGTTGTTTCACCTCTTAACACGCAGTAAAATATCAGGGACATTTTCAAGGAACACACCAGACAGCGACAGACGTCTAGACACTCCTTTCCTAAAAGCACAATAGTTTTCACCCCCTTGTAAATCTTGATATTTGTTCTATCTGTCCTCTCACAAACTCTCTTGTTGTTTTCTAGCCGATCTTTATCCCACGATCTCCACCTCTTATTTACCGCTCCGCAGGCCGACTGAGAGGTTAATGCCTTGCGTAACTGATAATTTAGCACTTTTGTTGCGATGCCGTTGGACTCAGACCTGGTACGGCGAGCCTGGAATGTGAAGTCGAGAGTGACACAGGTTAATAATAACTCTCTCGTCCTGCGCTGATAAGGAGACCTAGCCCATTCTGAGCCTCTCGGCAGAAACCACAAAGACTAAAAGATTAAAACAGCAGTGCTTTGCTGATGGATTAAGGTGTGGTGACAGAAACCATTTGCTCATGTTCTCTCGTTCTCAACCTAATTTCTCAATCAGTTGTTAAGCTTGTCCTTTGCCCTGATCTGCATGATATGAATTTGTTAGGAATCATTTATTTGCGTCTTATTTACATAGTTTAATCTCAGTTTCTGTCCTATGGGGATAAATGTAGGCTTTGATTTATTATTTATGATATGATTTAGATAGGGCTGCAACAATTGCAATAATTGATAATGAAAAAAATCAAGTTTGATTATCAGTTATGTATCTGTGTGCTTACTCTTAGTACATTTAGTTTGTGCTTACTTGTTTATTATTTTTAATTTAGTGATTTGAACTTATGCTTTAAGTACTCAGTTTTTTTTTAGAACGTAATATTTATATTTTAACCATTTTTGGCACATACACTACCAATTAAATCAGAAAGATTTTTAATGTTTTTTAAAGAAGTCTATTTATTTGATCAAAAATACAGAAAAAAGTAGTATTATAAAATATTATTGCAATTTTACAATAACAGTTTCTATTTTAATATACTTTAAAATATAAATTATTTCTGTGAACTCATCAGCCATTACTTCAGTCTTCAGTGTCACGATCTTTCAGAAATCATTCTAATATTCTGATTTATTATCAATGTTGAAAACAGTGTTCTGCTTATTTTTTTGGAACCTGTGATACTTTTTTCAGGATTCTTTGAATGAAAAGTTAAAACAGAACAGCATTTATTCACAATATAAGTCTTTACTATCACTTATCATCAATTTAACACATCCTTGCTGAATAAAAGTATTAATTTCTTTCAAAGAAAGAAAGACAGAAAAAAATTACTGAACCCAAACTTTGAATGGTAGTGTATACTGTTACAAAACTTTTTTTTTTTAAATAAATGCTGTTCTTTTTAATGTTTTATTCATCAAATAATCCTGAAAAAACTATTACAGGTTCCAACAAAAATATTAAGCAGCAAAACTGTTTTCAACATTGATAATAAATCAGCATATTTGAATGGTTACTAAAGGATCATGTGACACTGAAAAGTGGCGTAATGATGCTTAAAATTCAGCTTTGTATCACAGGAATAAATTCTATTTTAAAGTATATTAAAATAGAAAACACTGTATTAAATTGCAATAACATTTCACAATATTTACATTTTTTTCTGTATTTTTAATCAAATAAATGCATCCTTAATGAGCCTTCAAATTGCACTGTGCAGGATGTGGAATAACATTTTTTGAAAGTTATTAATCAATTTTATTTATCAACTTTAATTACAATAATTTATTTATTTTTATTTAATGCATTTAATTGTTTTTGTCATTCAATTATTTCTTCAAAGAAATAATCAACAGATTATCAAAATAATCATTAGTCAGCCCTACGTTTATATGTAGGCAGGCTTTATTTGTAGAGTGTTTAGGCAGACAAGCTTCATCTTGCAGGGAAATCATTAAAAATGGACTAACAGACCAACCCATGTTTTCAGACATGACAACAAATTTTCCATTTTCATGTTAATTTCAGTATGTCATAATGAAATAACTGCTGTCAGACGAACATCACATGATATAAATACTGCCCAACCCAAGCTGCATTTAGATCACCGCAGTTCACCAGATGCTCATTTAAAGGAGAAGTCCACTTCCATAACAAAGGTTCACGGATAATGTACTCACCCCCTTGTTATCCAAGATCTTCACGTAAAGAAATTATGTTTTTTGAGGAAAACATTTCAGCATTTTTCTCCGTATAATGGACTGGTATGGTGCCCCGATTTTGAACTTCCAAAATGAAAGGCTTCAAACGATCACAAATGTGGTTGTAAACGATCCCAGCCGAGGAAGAAGGGTCTTATCTAGCGAAACGATCAGTTATTTTTATTAAAAATATACAATTTAAATCATTTTAATTTCAAATGCTCGTCTTGCCTTTCTCTCCCTGAACTCTGTGTATTGTGGTTCAAGACAGTTAGGGTATGTTGAAAAACTCCAATCGTATTTTCTTCAAAAATCAATTCAAAATCATCCTACATCGCTGCAGAAGTACCGACCCAGTCTATGCAAAGTGAACATGCAAAGAATATCAAACACCCTTAACAAAAAAGGTAAAACAGCGATATAGGACGATTTCGAAGTTGAGGGAGAACATGAGATGGGGGTTTTTTGACATACCCTAACTGTCATGAACTGGAAAAAAACAGTCCAGGCAGAGTAAGACAAGACAAGCGTTTGGCATTAAAAAGTACGCTAGATAAGACTCTTCTTTCACGGCTGGGATCGTTTACAACCACATTTAAAATCGTTTGAAGCCGCATTTAAACTGCATTTTGGAAGTTCAAAATCGGGGCACCATATCAGTCCATTATATGGAGAACAATGCTGAAACGTTTTCCTCAAAAACATAATTTCTTTTGAGTAATTGAGTAACGTATTTGTAAATTGTTGTTCTGGAAGTGGACTTCTCCTTTAAAGGGACAGTTCACCCAACAATAAAAATTCAGTCATCATTTACTCACATTCAAGTAATTCTGACAAAGTATATTTTGAAAGATCTGATTTTATTTGTCCCCACATAAACGTTGAGTGAACTGTTCCTTCCTGTTCCTTCCAAGTCATAATACTAATTACAAGTGAGCATTCATGACACATCTCAGACGCTACCTCATGACATTGAGCCAGCCAAAACTGTCATTGCAGAGACCACAAGAGTGTTTCTTGGTCTAGCAGCTGATAAGAATGAACTAGGGCATGAATTCAAACAGTGTGTAACAGGTTTGGAATTCATGTAGGGCCTTGCCAAAAAGGTAAAATGATTTATAACCAGCTAAGACAAAGCAGATATGAGTTTCATCAGATGTAGAATAAAAACTTACTAAACAAATGTGTAAATATTGAATATAGCCTAGTACAAACACTTTACTCTTTACGCTCACAATTGAAGGATCAGCACTGATTAAAAGGAACTTTTTAAATGACAATAAGTAGTAGTTAAGCTTGTAGGATTTTGTTTTTAGTTCAAAACCTTGAGAAGGCTGCTTCTAAAGGGGAGTGGACACTCAAGAGCAGTTCATTCTGTTCTCAAGAACCTTTATCATTCATGATATGGACCACTGAGTAAACACAAAACACTGAATCTTTCCAGCCTCACCCCACTGTCACACTGATGCACTCCGAAAACTGGGCGGAATGTTCTTGTGACAAAACTTAAAGGGGTAGTTTACCCAAAAATGACATTTATGTCATTATTTACTCACCCTTGTGGTTTATTTTTAATTTTTATTTTAATTTAATATTTTAATTATTTTTTTGAAAAATGTGTTTTAAATGAATCATTGATTCATTCCACTGAAGAAAGTGAATCAGGTTTGGAAAAAAATGAGGGTGATTATAGTGCTGTCAAACGATTAATCGTGATTAATCACATCCAAAATAAAAGTTTTTGTTTACATAATATATGTGTGTGTACTGTGTATATTATTATGTGTATATAAATACACACACATACATATTTAAAAGGGCTGCAAAACGATTAATCGCAATTAACTGCATTCAAAATAAACGTTTGTTTACATTCTATATGTGTGTGCACTGTATATATATATATATATATATATATATATATATATACACACACACACATTTTAAATATTTGTATATATATATACTTGTATCTATTTACATTATATTTACAATTTTTTTATATGAATCTAAATATTTTT
>JAHKKF010501931.1:0-27909 GCA_019740295.1 Labeo calbasu
GCGGGCGTGGTTTTAGCAACCAGCTCCACCCACGTCCCGCCTCTTTGCCCATTTTCGATTATCCGGGAGTGACGTGCAGTGACGCGATTCCAAGATGGTGACGGCTGACTCCTACCCACTAAGAGCTTCAAAAATGCTCTTTAGAAACCTACGGGTGACGTCACAGACACTACCTCGATATTTTTTACAGTCTATAGCTGCGTTTCCATTACCCTTCAAGACGCGCAAATTTAAATTGCAAATTGAAAATACGCCTAATGGAAACGCGTCAATTTCGCAAAAAAGTTTTTACGCTCTCATGAGGTGAATTTTCAGGCAATTCAAAAAAGTAATATTTCGCAAAACTGTAATGGAAATGGCTTTTTCGCGTTTACCAAAATCCATTGTCATGACATATCGCGAGAGGAACAAATTACGTTTAAGTCTCATAACATCGGTTAATGGAAACGTAGTCATTTCGCAATACTCTTTGATCGACATTTGTATAATATCGCCAAAGTTTTGCAAATCTATAGTGGAAACGCGCCTTTTGATTCAAACCAGCAGCAAGAGTCAAAAGCTCGTCCACAGTTAAGTAAACATTGGCATCCTCTTTAAGTTATTTTTGATTGTGCTGTATTGACTGCTTTGGTGAGTTGCAAAATGGTAGGGCATTGTTTTGATGCTTATCCGGAAAATATGTTTATTTTTTTTATTTTTTTTTTCTTGCCCCCCGACTCAAGAGTCAGATCGCCCATGCACACATTGTTAAAACAATTACGATATTATCACAGAGGATATCTCAGAAGATATAAAAGGGATGGAAAGGGATTAAAGAGACAAAAATAGCGTTGGAATGTAGCCATGGACAATGGTGAATACAATACTGTTATGTGATTGACTAATCACAATCAAGTGTTCCAAGAAGCTGTGTAATAAACTAAAATACTGTTTTTAGATTATTGCTGTTGAGTTTTTGAGTGAGTTTGAGTTCCCAATCATGGGATGGTGAAGGAGGGCATAGCAGCTTGACAGAATTTCAGAAGCATATTGGCTCATGACAGGCGAGAGGTAGAAGGAACAGGAGCACAGCGCTGTGACTGAATTTTTGCAAAGACGGTGGAGTCTAGAGAAAAGAGGAAGCACGCCGAAACTTGACAGAGCTTGACAGAAATTGTTTGTGTGCCTTTGCTCCTGTTCGAGCGCCACCGTCTCACAGCAGCCCTGAGTGGGCGTACAAGTGCCTATGTAGTATTAATGAGGTGATTCAGGGCTCGCTGCCTCTCCATCTTCCTCCCTTCCTGTCTTTCTTCATTTTGCTGTCTCTCTCTCAATCTCTTTCATCCTCCCCATTTCCTCTCCCTTGTCTCTTCTCTCTCTCTCTCTTGAATGGATGATTTCAGTATTTATAGATAGTCTCCTGCATCATATTCTCTGACCTATTTTTGTCGATGACATCATCATTTCTCGCTCGGAGAGTTTCATTCACTTCTCCTGCAGTCTAGTTCATTGTTCCTGTCTCTCTTCCAGGGGTTTCCTGAGTTTAGGGTAAAAGCCAAAGTGGATTTGTTGTATCTAAGTAGCTTGGGCTTAATTTTCAAGAATGTGTGCTTGATATAATAGAGTTATTATGTGAAGTCCAAGGAGATTTATTCAGTGATGTTGGTCCCCAAACCCAAGATCTATTGAATTGTTATCCTATAATATCCACCTTATTTTTCAATGCGGAAGTAAGCTGTTTTCTGTGTGAGACTTCCGGTTCATAAGCCGCCATTGGGAAATAATGAGAAGGATAATGAAGTGCAGTAAATGATAAATCTGTTTTCACTACAAACCAGTGTGTTCATAATTAAGATAATACAATAAAATAATATGGTAAGACACACCAGTTTGCATTATTAAGCAGCAAAACAAGCTGTTTTGGACAGCTAAAAATAGCTGGAAGAGAATGACACTGGAATCCAGACACATTAAATTTACAAATGGCTACACCTAGTCTTACAGGAAATATAACGTGGATACACTGCTGTTCCAAAGTTAGGGTTTTATCTCACAATTCTGACTTTTTTTTTTCTCTGGATTGTGTGATACAAATTCGCAATATTGACTTTTTAGAATTGTAAAATATAAACTTGCAATTGCAAGTTATAAAGTCAGAATGGCGAGATATAAGGTCACAATACTGATTTTTTTTTTTTTTTTTTTTTTTTTAAATTGCCTGATATAAACTCACAATTGCGACTCGCAACTCTCAGTTCTGACTTTTTCTCTCAGAATTGAGAGATATAAACTCACAATTGCAAATTATGAAATTCTAATTTTGAGGGGGACAAAAAGACATGTTCTAAGTTTATATCTCGCAATTCTGACTTAACTCAAAATTGCCAGTTTCTATCATGCAGTTCTGACCTTCAGATTTTCCTGAATTGCGACTATTTCTCAGAATTGCAAGTTTATATCTCACAATTCTGAGACAAAAAACTCAGAATTGTGAGATGTAAACTCGCATTTGAGAGAAAAAGAAGTCAGAATTATGAGATTAAAAAGTTGCAGTTATCTTTTTAAATTTTGTATTCAGTGGCAGAAATGGGCTTCCATTTAAATTGGTCAAAATTGACAATAAAAAAACTAAAAGGAATTAAAATATCAAAAAATATTAATCAGCAGAGTTGTTTTCAGCATTGATAATAATGAGAAATGTTTCTTGAGCAGCAAATCAGCATATTAATATTAGAATAGAGTAATGAATGCAAAAAATGTAGCTTTGGTATCACAATAAATTACATTTGAAAACCTATTAAAATAGAAATATACTTCTTTCAAAAACTTTTTAAAAATCTTACCAACCCCAATTTTTTTAGTGGTAGTGTAACTACAATTAAAAAAAAAAATTAAAATTAAATAAATAAATAAAAGTGCAAAAAGCAATAAAAAGCTATTCTGAGATATAAACTCACAATTGGGAGTTATAAAGTCCTAATTTTGAGGGGAAGAAAGACGGATGTGTTCCCAGAATTGCAAATTTATATCTCACAATTCTGACTTTATAACACAATTGCGAGTTTATGTCATGCAATTCTGACTTAATTTTTCAGAATTGCAACTTTATTTTTCAGAATTGCAAGTTTATATCTCACAACTCTGACTTTATAACTTGTAGTTGCGAGTTTATATCAGAATTGTGAGATGTAAACTCGCAATTGTGAGAAAAAGAAATCAGAATTGTTGCATAAAAACGTTGCAATTATTTTTTTATTCAGTGGCGGAAACGGCTTTCATAAAAGTGACAGTAAAAAAATATTAATCAGCAGAGCTGTTTTCAACATTGATAATGATGTTTCCTGAGCGGCAAATCAGCATATTAAAATAATTTCTAAAGAATCATGTGACACTAAAGTTTGGAGTAATGAATGCTAAAAATTTGGATTTGGTATCACCTTAATAAATTACAATAATAAAAAATCTTACCAACCCCCAGTTTTTTCAAAGGTAGTGTAACTTGTGAAAAAAAAAAAAAAAATGGTGATAAAAATCTATTCTGAAAATGATCAACATTAATATTCATGTAGCATTGGACAGATGTGGTTCTTATGTGTCATTCTATATCCAAATAATAAAATTAAATATCCTCATTTTCATTTCTTCAGGTGAGCGTTTCTTTCCACCCCCATCTGGCCTGAGCTACTCGACGTGGTTTTGCGTTGAGCGTTTCAGCACGCCTCCCCAAAGCCATCCTGTGCGTCTGCTTACGGTGGTGCGAAGGGCCACCTCATCTGAGCAGCACTACGTGTGCCTGGCCATCGTGCTCTCTGCTAAAGACCGATCTCTCATCGTGTCCACTAAGGAAGAGCTGCTTCAGACCTACGGCAAGTGTTTCCTACAACTTCCTGTTCTACATCTGCATTTTCTGTTGATGTCAGCAAAGTTCTAATGATGTGGAATGTTGGTGAATCAGATGATCGTTTCAACCTTTGTTTTCCTCTGTATGTGGAACTAAGTAAGCTTTAATTAAAAGCAAAAAATCTGTTACAAAATGGCTTTCAAAATGCTATTGTTTGTAAACACAAAATATTAACATTATTTTAAATAATTAAAATATTAATTTAGCTTGTTGTCACCATGCTTGCTGTTTTTTGTGGTTAAACCGATGATAGACAATTAAGCCATTTTAATGTAGGCTTCAAGAGCTGGTTTCTTCTGAAATGCAGAGGAAAAGTTCCTTTGTCTGTGGTTAGTGACGTGACATCATTTCCTCTCTCCCCTCACAGTGGATGACTTCAGTGAGGAGTCCTCCTTCTATGAGATCCTGCCCTGCTGTGCTCGCTTCCGCTGCGCTGACCTCATCACCGAGGGACAGTGGCACCACCTGGTGTTAGTTATGAGCAAGGGAATGCTGAAGAACAGCATGGCGACTCTCTACATCGATGGACAGATGGTCAGCATGGTCAAGGTGTGGCTCAGCTCCTGATGTAGACACCTTTATTTTGATTTGACTGAAGTAACAGGAAACTGTGCCATTATTATTTTTTCTGCACAAAGGTCGTATTTCTCTGCCCTCTTTTAAAGGTATAGTTCACCCAAAAAAGAAAATTCCATCTTTAATTACTCACCCTCATGTCATTCCAAACCTTCGTTCATCTTCGGAACACAAAAGATATTTTGGATGAAATCGAAGAGCTTTCTGACCCTCCATAGTCAGCGACGCAACTGACACGTTTAAGGCCCAGAAAGATACTAAGGACATTGTTAAAATAGTCCATGTGACATCAGTGGTTCAACCTTAATTTTATAAATAAATTGTTGAATCAAGTCACAAAAAGTATTCTCATAATTTCATAAAATTAAGGTTGAACCACTGATGTCACATGGACTATTTTAATGATGTTCTTACTGCCTTTCTGGGCCTTGAATGTGGTAGTTGCGTTGTCTCTGCAGGGTCAGAAAGCTCTTGGATTTCATCAAAATATCCTAATTTGTGTTCTGAAGATGAACGAACGTCTAAGACAGAATTTTCATTTTTGGGCGAACTGTCCCTATAAGGATTTTCATTAATACTTCAAATTTAACATTGCTCAAAATTGGCTTCAGATCTGAAATCTGATGTGAAGTGTTTTTCTTTTTAACACCACTTCCCAAGACTATTGTTAAATAATATATCTTTAAATTAAAAGTCATTATTGACCTGCAAGCCAGTAAGGTCACACTCATATCTGTTGTTTCTCATTGTGGTTGTCTTTGTAGCTGCACTATGTTCACAATGCTCCCGGCGGCTCTGCCTCCACAAACCCACCTGTGGTGAGCACGGTGTACAGCTACATCGGTACGCCACCGGCCCAGCGCCAGCTCTCATCTCTGGTCTGGCGTCTGGGGCCCACTCACTTTCTGGAGGAGGTGCTGCCTGCTGCCAGTGTGGCTGCCATCTATGAGCTGGGACCAAATTATGTAGGCAGTTTCCAAGCTGTTTACCTGCCATGTGAGTACCTGATTTGTCACTCTGAGATGAATAACAAGGAACTGAAAGATGTTTGATTTTAAAAGATGATGTCTATTGTAAATTTTGTACTGATTAAATGTTTTATTTTGTGTGTGTCATATACTGTAGCAAAATATAGGCATTTGCTTCTGTAGTTGCATGTTGTGGCTTTTAACTGGTTTTCCTTACACATCTCATATTTCAGGTAAAGACTCAAAGACTGAGGCTGTGCCACCATGTCCTGTTGGATTGGTTCCTGAAGAGAAGGTCTCCTTCAGTCTCTTTGCTCACTCTGTATCTACTCTCACTGTGGCCAAGATACGAAAGGTCTACAACAAACTGGACAGCAAAGCCATCGCCAAACAGGTAAACAGTAGTAATAGTGATGTAATTATTATATATATTATTACGTAAATTTTATATATATATATATATATATACACTGCCGGTCAAAAGTTTGAAATCGGTAGGGTTTTTAATGTTTTTTAAAAATAAATTTCTTATGCTCATCAACGCTGTTTATTTGATCAAAAATACAGAAAAAATGTAATTTTGTGAAATATTACTACGATGTAAAATAACGATGTTTTTCTATTTTAATACACATTAAAATCTCAGTTATTTTTTATTTATTTTAGATGAATTTTCAGCATCATTACCCCAGTATTCAATGTCACATGATCCTTTAGAAATCATTCTAAGATGCTGATTTATATTGTCAGAAAAGATTTATATTTTGAATAAATGCTGTTCTTTTAACTTTTTATTCATCAAAGAGTCCTGAAAAAAGTATCACAGGTTTTAAAAAAAATTACATAGATAAATCTAATAATAAATCAGCATATTAGAATGATCTGTGACGGATTATGTGACACTGAAGACTGGAGTAATGGCTGATTAAAATTAAGTTTTGGATCACAGGAATAAATTATATTTTAAAGTACATCAAAATAGAAACCATTATTTTATATTGTAATAACATTTCACAGTATTGCTGGGGTTTTTTCTGTATTTTTAATTAAATAAATGCAGCCCATGATGAGCATAAGAGACTACTTTAAAAAAAAAAAAAACTTACACACACACACATATATACATGTACATACGTACACATATATACATGTATATACACACACTGATTTAGTGTTCAAGAAACATTTCACATTATTAATGTTGAAAATGTTTGTGTTGCTTAATATGTTTGTGGAAACTGATTCTCTGATGAATAGAAAGTTCAAAAGGGCAGCATTTATTTGAAATGGACATCTTTTAGTAACATTACAAATGTATTTGCTGTCACTTTTGATCAATTTAATCTGTTCTTGCTAAATAAAGTATTCATTTGTGACTCTGGACCACAAAACCACTCATAAGTCGCACAGGTAAATTTGTAGCAACAATAGAGTGTATGGGTCAAAATGATTAACTTTTTTTTTTATGCCAAAAATCATTAGGATATTAAGTAAAGATAATGTTAAGTGAAGATATTTTGTAAATTTCCTGCTGTAAATATATCAAAACCTGATTTTTGATTATTAATATGCATTGATAAGAACTTCATTTGGACAACTTTAAAGGTGATTACCTCAATATTTTGCACCCTCAGATTCCATATTTTCAAGAAGTTGCGTCTCGGCCAAATATTGTCCTATCCTAACAACCATACATCAATGGAAAGCTCTTTATTCCGCTTTCAGATGTATAAATCTCAATTTCAAAAAAAACGTACCATTATGACTGGTTTTGTGGTCTAGGATCATATTTCTTTAAAAAAATATATATCTTTGCTGATTTTTAGAAAGGGTGCAGATTTGCGAATACTGTGTTTTCAAATTTTGTACAAATGACATTCAAAAAAATGTGAAAATCTAATATGTGAGGTTTTTTGTGGAAATTTGCAGGCTTTTACCTGTTATCTTCAGTAATTTCAGTATATCATCTGTAGAATTCTAGTATTGGACACTTTGATAGCTGAAAGAGTACTAAATATTTAGCCAAAATATTACATATAAATAAACATACAAGGGGTCCGGAATATGTAGAACTTTTGAAGGACGAGCTTTCCAATTCCACAAAAATTTGTGGTATAGATTCCTTGTCCTCCCCAGGATTAATTATTTTAATTATCATTTTTGGAAAGCTAATCAGAGTGATGTTTTCATCCTCTTTTAGCTGGGAGTTTCCTCTCATGAAAGTGCCACGCCGGTCAAGCTCGTCCATAATGCAGTGGGCCATCTCAACGGGTCGGCTAGGACTATTGGAGCTGCAGTCATCGGTTACCTGGGTGAGTACGATGGAGATCTGTAAAGTGTTTTAGAAGAATAAAAAAAATGAAGTTGCACAATGCAGCTTTTTCCACTAAACCAGCCCTTTCTCTCAGTGGTCATGTATTTATAGCTGCAATCTTGTTCCATGTAGGTGTGCGCGCCTTTGTAACCAAACCAGTGGCCACCAACCTCCAGTACATCGGAGGAGCAGCTGCCATTCTGGGCCTGGTTGCCATGGCGTCAGACGTGGAGGGTCTCTATGCTGCAGTAAAAGCGTTAGTGTGTGTTGTCAAGAGCAACCCTCTAGCTAGCAAGGAGATGGAACGTATCAAAGGTTACCAGGTGAGCCGCAATAACAATTACTCAGTGAACTTTGAACTGAGGATGTCCTCTATTCTCCACAGCTGTAGCTGTAGGATGTTAAGAACCAATGAGGTGGCAAATTATATGATAACAGTGAGCCTGGGCTGTTGTGACCAGTGACAGCCAACTGATGTGATAAGTAGGGTGGGGCATACTGGGATGTACTGGTTTGAACATAACAGATGGTGCATTGTTTTATTTCTCTGCTGCTTTAATGGGGTCTGTAGAGAGAATGCAATGTTTCACGGTGCTAATGTTGATTGTGGTGTCACTGTAAGGAAAATGAATGGCTGAGCGTTGAATTGCGGCCTGTTTTAAATTGAACTGATCACTGAATCCTGAAATGAGCAGACTAACGAAAATAGAGCAGATCGTTTGTTCACGTAGACCTTCTGTTGTTGCTTTTTCTCTGTCGGCTTTAGATCATTTGCCTGAAAGATCTTCTTTAACTTAATGTCTTCTGTTATAGCTATTGGCCATGCTGCTGAAGAAGAAACGCCCGCTGTTGAACAGCCATATTCTGCACTTGACCTTCTCCCTCGTTGGAACTGTCGATAGTGGCCACGAGACCTCAATCATCCCAAACTCCACAGCCTTCCAGGACCTGCTGTGTGATTTTGAGGTGCGGAGCTCACACGAGAAGAGCCTTATTGATGCTTTTTTCTTTCCGGTTACTCTTCGGCGTTATTTACATCCAGTTAAAGGGATAGTTCACCCAAAAAGGAAAATTACCCCATGATTTACTCGCCCTCCAGCCATCCTAGGTGTATATGACTTTCTTCTTTCAGACGAATACGAGTCTAAATATATTAAAACATGTCCTGGCTCTTCCAGGCAGTGAATGGCTGTTGAGATTCAATAGTCAAATACAAGTCCAATCAAGTGTATCCATCCATCATAGAAAGTACTTCACATGGCTCCAGGAGGTTAATAAAGGTTGTCCTGTAAAAAACGAATGTCATGTACGTGTTCACAAGAGAGTGCCGTTCCAGCAGACGACGTAAGATGTAGGCATAGCGTAAGCTCTGGTGAGAATATTCTAGTCTCGTGAGAACCAAGTTTTGTTTACAGGAGCAAAGGAAGCGAAGTTTCCTTTGTTTAGCAAAGGACAACCAGTCTCCTCTTGGCTTACAAATTTCTTTACAAATCCTTGTTTTGTACTTCCAGTTTGTGACCAGTGTTTTGTTTTGCTCTCTCTACTGCTCTTCTGCATTCACAACTTCTAACCGGAGCTTACACTACGCCTACATCCTACAGTGCGTCATCAGCTGGAACGCCACTCTCTCGTGTACACACATACAACAGCTAGCGGAAGCTAGAGTTTTTTTCTTACACAAATGCATCAATTCACTTCAGGCGGCCTTTATTAACCTCCCGGAGCACTTTTACGACAGATGGATGCACTTTATTGCAGCTCGTTTTGCAGCTCTAGCCAGGACATTTTTAAATATAACTCTGATTGTATTTGCCTGAAAGAAGAAGGTCGTATACACCTAGGATGGCTTGAGGGTGAGTAAATCATGGGGTGATTTTTATTTTGGAGGGAATTATCCCTTTAAGATGTATAAATACCTCAGACTGGCTGACATCATCAGTGACCTTTTTAAAAATGTAACTACAGCCACTCTGATAGTTTCTGGCATAAGAGAGTTTTGTAATGTTTTTGTGTAGTGGTCTTCAGATCTATGGCACATTATTTGTCAGAAGATATAAATATGAACATTTTGTATTTAGATTGTTTTTCATGATATATAATACCTTAAAATATTTCATTCTACTTTTTCATTCGGCTTTCAGGTTTGGCTTCATGCTCCCTATGAACTGCACCTCTCGCTCTTCGAGCACTTCATTGAACTTCTGACTGAATCCAGGTAATCTGTCTGTACTCTAACACTCTTTATTGAATCTTTGGTTCAGGGCAGTTGATTTAAGCCTTTTTGCGATGTAATGGGACTTTCTTTGGGTTCTTTTAGCTCTATAGAAATGTTATAGTGTACATTAAGTATTTGCATTATAATGGTTACCCAGCAACACTTATAGAAAACAACATATGCATAACATGGTATGTGAAATACATCACATGGATATATGAGGTCTACTTCCATGTAAGGTGCATCATATTGAAGGGTAGAGAAGAGAGATCGGATTTGTCTTAACAAAAAGAACAATAATTATAACGAAAACTATATTAACATCTACAAATGGACAATAACGTTCACATGGACAATAAGTGCACAAACTGCATGTCATCTGCTGTTGAATCATCAGAGTGATTCCAATAATATAGTTCATTATAGTTGTAATGTGGACTTCGCTATTTTCTAGAGTGATTATTGACTTTATAGTGTGAACAATATTCCTTAACTTAAGAGGTGCAGAGTCAGACCTACAGTTATTAAACTTCTATCACTAACAAAGCGTGTAATTGTTTCTGTTCTCAGTGAAGCTGCTAAGAATGCCAAACTATTGCGGGAGTTTCAGTTGATCCCCAAACTCCTGCTGACACTGAGGGATCAGTCTCTGTCACAGCCCACCATCGCTGCCATCGGCAATGTCCTCAGTCTCCTGCTGCAGGGCTTCCCCAACTCATATGACCTACTCAGGTAAAAACAGAGATGTATGTCCATATTACAAGCAGGCTTTTAGAATTTTAGAAGATTGGAATCAGAAATGACTGATTCTTGCAGCTAATAAACAGCAGAGGCGACTAATTATTTCATTTGAGAATTCTTTGAATAATTAGTAAGGGACAGTATGTACAATTTACACATACAAAAAGGTTTTTCAATCACTAAATAATATCACAAAATAATTATTTATAAATCTGATCCCAGGTTTGGACAGTTCATCTCTTCAACATTGCCAACGTTTGCAGTCTGTGAGAAGTTTGTCATTATGGAGAACACCAATGAGGAGAAGATCGACAGGGGTGAGTCATGTTTTGAAGCTTACAAGTTTCAAAGAAGCATTTTAGCACCATGTTGTTGCAACACGACAACACTTGAAATCACCCTGTTAACGAATCAAACCCGTGGGAATCAAAGCATTGGCAGCTTTAAGCAGCATCAAAAGAAATCCACACCTGCAGAAGTCTGTAGAAATGCTACACAGAATTCCAGCTGAATTTAAACGCCATGTCGTTCGTGAAAATCTGACACCCCTTGTGCATTTCTGAAATATTTTGCCTAATCCGTAAGAGTGCTGAGTCAGAACTTTATGGAAATACTTTCTGTAGATTCCCACTAAAAATCAGCACTGGAAAATCTGCAGATTTAATCTAGGCCTAATTGACCCTTCACAAAAACGTGCCCTCTTTAGTTATAGTTGCTGTGTCCGACAAACAATGCCACTCTCACACTGCACGCAACATTCTCACGCAGTGAGACTGACAACACGCCGACAGACAAAACAGAGCAGGTTGCTTTTGTTATGAAATAAGGTCTCAGCTTTACAATGTTGTCATTTTTGAAGAAATTCAAGCAATAAATGCCGTTTTATGGCTCTTTAATGTGTTGTGACAGATCGCTGTATTGCCTTATTAGATCAATCACCTCGTGAACCGATGCTTTTTACTTAAAGCTTACTTTTTTACTTTTACCTAAAGCATGAAAAAAACATGAATGAACGTCAGAACGTATTTTATTTTAACCACGGAAAGATATCAGTACGTAAAATTTTTCAAGTGTAAGTCCAACAAAGTTAATTTACTCTCCTGTCTGATTTGTTTGTCAGACAGAATGGCAGATTCGGCGTTATGATTGGTCAGATCGCCTGTCAATCAAGCTGTTTGCAAACGGTCAATTATGAGATATCTTAAATGTCATTTCTCCTTTCAGTGGTCTTACTCTTTTCCTTGGGTGTTTTCAGGAGCTGATGATGAGTTTGGAGGCCTCCTGTCATCCAACTTGATTCTTCTGCGGAACAGACTGCTCGACATCCTGCTCAAACAGCTCTTCAGCTGCAAAGAGAAGAACATTGTTAATGTACAGTGAGTGATGCTCCTTATTAAATCAAGGGTGGATTATTGGACTTCAGAGAACTGCACTGCATTTTACAGCATCTGTAACATTGTTACCTAAGCTTGCTGGTTTACGGCTGATATCTGGGATTGGATACAGATGGAACTGGACACTTCAGTGTAGCCCAAGTGCTCTCTTATCAGTGCACTCAGTATTTTTGTGTGTGTGTGTGTGTGTATGAAAAATGACAAAGTGCACCAGTTAGTTGATTGTAAATAAAGCCTCATAACTTAAAATATCATAATTGTAAGATTTACCTTTATATTAATCACCCCACCACTAAATTTATCTTTCTGCTGTCTCCGGCAGGGCTTGCGAAGAGCTTGTGCGCACTTTGGGTTTTGATTGGTTGCTGATGTTTATGGAAGAACACATTCACTCCAGCACAGTGACGGCAGCTCTCTTAATCTTGGTGGTGTTGCTGAGTAACCAATCCATCCTGAGCAGGTTTAAAGAGGGCCTGTCTGGAGGAGGATGGCTGGACCACACCGACTCTGTGCTCACTAATAAGATTGGCACTGTTCTGGGTAAGCAACAGACCTTATTTAAGCGTATCTGATTAGTTTTACATCCATATTAAGAACTATAATTATCCAGTATAACAATATGATAATAATAATAATAACAATCACTAGGTTTTTAGTATTGTAAAATGATTTGTGTGGCTTTTTTTTTCGCTCGTACCTCGTTTCAGGTTTTAACGTGGGCCGCAGCGCAGGAGGCAGGTCGACAGTGCGTGAAATCAACCGAGATGCCTGTCATTTCCCAGGATTCCCTGTGTTGCAAACTTTACTGCCCAAACATACCAATGTCCCAGAGATCTACTTCATGCTCATGGCCCTTTTCCTCCAACAGCCAATCACAGAGCTGCCTGACAGCCTGCAGGTACATGTCAGTATGCAAACCTTTTTTCCCTACTAATCAAACTCGAATGTCTGTGTGGATTTGTTTGTGTGTCTGTGATCTCACAATCCATATCATTTTCCATATTTCTGAGACCACTATTGAAAATACTTCAATAATTAATATTAATACTTTAATCATTTGTATTATCACCATTTGAGTATGTTATCTGCAATTCTGTAAAGCAAGAGTTTTGTTCACATGCTCAGTGTCACCAATTTAAAACCATTTTAAATCATTTTCTTTCTTTCTTTTTCTTTCTTTCTTTCTTTCATCTTTTTTAATCTTAAAACTTTGTTTACCAATTTAAATTTTCACATTTTCATTGTGCTCTCAGACCTTTTGTTTTCAACTGTTTGTTTTAAAGGAGAAATCAGATGCAAAATTCACTTTTATATCATGTTTGCATATAAATGTGTCTTAGCAGTGGACACAACGACCCTACAATGATGATAAACCCATTCGCTCTGATTTTTAATCCCTAAAAAAACCCCAAAAAGTCTCAATGATGGACAATGATGAATATATATAGCAACTGTAGCAACAACAGTGTCTCGTAGACAATGCAGATGTTTTGTATTTGGATGTAAAAGTGAACTTAAGAGCCTAATTTTCTCCTGACATCAGAGTCACTGAGGATGCAGTGGATAAGTTTTGTTTCTGACAGTAGCACGTCACCAAATACATAAAAAATGGAAGACAGGTGTGGGGTGAGCAGTAGCTCATTATCATTTAAAGAGACATGCGCTGAAACAGGTAGCTGTGAACAGAGCTGTTTTTGACGAGGTAAAACGGGTGTTACAGACATTTCATAAAGACCCTAAAGAATCATACCAACTTGTGAAAAATGAGCATCTAATGTCCTCTTTAAGGTGGCATGCTCCAGGTTAACTATACTAGTGTTTAAAAAATTTTCTTCACTGTCTTCACTGTATCATCCATTTAGCCATGCATGCTTTATATGTGACCTTTGACCACAAAACCAGTCATAAAGGTACACTTAATAAGTTTATTTAAACTGAGTAAATAAACTTTCCATTGATGGGTGGTTTCTTAGTATAGGACATTATTTGGCTGAGATGCAACTATTTGAAAATCTGGAGACTAATGGATGCAAAAAAATGAATACAAATATTGAGAAAATCGCCTTTAAAGTTGTCCAAATGATCCAAAAATTAAGTTTTAATATATTAAATTAAGTTTTATATATATTATCCTAATGATTTTTGGCATAAAAGAAAAATTGGTCATTTTGACCCATACAATGTATTGTTGGCTATTGCTACAAATATACCCGTGTGACCTATGACTGGTTTTGTGGTCCAGGGTCACATAAAAATGTTTACCATCTGCACTTGTGACTCTTTCCTGTGAGAGTGTTGTAGTGTCACTACTTTACATTCTTTGCCTTTTTAACCACAAAACTATTATTGAATAGTTATGTATTATTTAAATGAAAGTTACAATTAAATGTAATTCAGCAATGTTATGAATTAGATTTAATAATAACTTTCTGCAATAATATATATATTATATACATTTAATAATAAATAATAAATTATTATTGAGTTGTACCCACCTCTTCACACAGTTTGACCTGGACTCTATCTGGACGTTCATATTCGGCGTCCCGGCCTCCAGTGCTACAGTGGTGGGCTCCATTCACAACATGTGCACTGAAGCAGCATTCCTGCTCCTGGCCATGCTGCGCAGCATGCTCAACCTGGTGAGTCTCCAAGCCACCTGCCTCAAAAATATGCATCCCAAGAGCAACTGTTGGCATTGGGGTGATTGTTACGGTTGTCACTTGTTAGTTTATCAGTGTTTTATACTACAACTGATAAAGAATTCTGAATGAAATGGGAACTTAGTGACAAATTGGTGTTCAAAGTGAACAATAAAAGGTTAAAATGGTATTGCTTTAAGATGAAATGTTTCCATTGCAGATACCATGAAAAGCAGTTTATTCTTGTGATCACAGTTCCTTAAAATAAGCTCACAGCAGATGCTGACAGCTTTTGATGTTTCTCTAACCCACAGCCTTGGCAGTCAGAGGAGGAGGGTTCCTGGTTGAGAGAATATCCCATCACTCTCATGCAGTTTTTCCGTTACCTCTATCACAACATCCCAGATCTGGCTCCCATGTGGCACAGCCCAGACTTCCTTTGTACACTAGCTGCCACAGTTTTCCCCTTCAATATACGGCCCTACTCTGAGATGGTACGCTGTTGCTCTCTTTGTTTGTTATTGTAACTGGCTTTCGTGTGCTCGGGCCTTTGAGAATTTGTCCTTTTGGTGTTCAAGTTGCAATTGGAGTTGGTTGTGTAGATAAAAATATCTTGTTTTCTACAGGTGACTGATTTAGATGATGAAGCAAGCTCACCCACAGAAGAGTTCAAGGCCTTTGTGACAGATACAGGCATGAACCGCAGTCAGTCAGAATACTGTAATGTAGGCAATAAAACCTACTTGACCAACCACCCAGCCAAGAAGTATGTTTTTGACTTCATGAGGGTCCTAATCATGGACAACCTGTGCATGACTCCTGCTACCAAACAGACCCCCATTATTGATCTTCTTCTAGAGGTGAGAGAATCTCAGATATCTACTTGATCTCAAATGAGCATTTCAGCATTTTGTTGCCAGTGATGTTACGTGAAGATACAAAATCTCAGTGTGCGCCATTCTGCCTTTCTCTTCTATAGTCCTGCGGCGCTTTGCATGCTGCTTATTAGAAACTAATGTGGGAGTGTCCATCTGTTGGGCAGAAACACTAATTTTGCTCTGTGTTCTCAGGCCTCACCAGAGCGCTCAACCAGAACCCAGCAGAAGGAGTTTCAGTCCTACATCCTAGACAGCGTGATGGAGCAGCTTCTGGCAGCAGATGTTCTGTTGGGTTAGTTGCATCCCATTTATCAGGTTTAGCTCAGGGAAGTGCTCTGATAAAGTGCTTTACCCAAAAAGTAAAATTCAGTCATTTACTCATTTACTACATATACATTACATATACATTTACTACGCCTTCATTCAGTTCCAAATTGTGGTTTTTGATGCCAATGTAGATCAGTCACGATATATGTCATGGACTGTCATGGTCTTGACTGACCATGTTTTAGTGGTTCTCAGCCTTTTTGATGTGAAGTTCCCCGATCTCCCTTAAAATCACACAATATTAGCTAAAATTTGCTTTCATGAGTGTGGCTGTGTTCTCCAACAGGTGAGGAGGCATCTTTGCCAATAACAACAGGAGGAAGTTACCAGGTCCTGGTCAACAATGTGTTCTACTTCACCCAGCGTGTGGTGGATAAGCTGTGGCAGGGCATGTTCAACAAAGAGTCCAAGCTAGTGGTGGATTTCATAGTTCAGTTGATCACCCAGGTGAGCTCAATCCTGTGATCTCACACCTCCAATTATGCTTTCACACACCACCGACATCAAAACAAGCACACTTGTCTCCAATGTCAGTGTCCCTGAAGAATTCTTGGTCTTGCTATTTTATTTTTTTATATGGTCTAGTTTTTCATTTTAAACATGAACACTGCATGCAAATAAGTACTTATAGTGGATGTATGCTGGAAACGAAATGTATGCTACATGTACATACATTAAATTGATCTAAAGTGACTATAAAGACATTTATAATGTTACAAAATATTTCAAATCAATTATTTTAAACTTTCTGATCATCAAAGAATCCAAAAAAAAGTTTTATGGTTCTCACAAAATATTAAGCACAACCTTTCAACATTTGTATTATTAAGAAATGTTTGAGCACCAAATCAGCATATTAGAATGACTTTTGGAAAGATTATGTGACACTGAAGTCTGGAATAATAGCTGTTGAAAATTCAGCTTAATTGCATTTAAGCGACAAATATATTATTTTAAATTGTAATAATGTTTTCCAGTATTACTGTTTTTACTACGTTTTTGATCAAATAAGTGCGGCTTTGGTGAGCATAGGAGACGTCTTTCAGGAACATTAAAAATATATTCCAAGCCTTTGAACAGTAGTGTAAATTTAAACAAATGGAATGTTAAAAATTTAAATGGCATTAAAAGCATATTATAAATATAGCTGCAAGCAGCGATTACCGGGGTTCAAGCACTTAAGGCATTTAAGCATATTACGAAACATACATTACATATTATTTAGTAAGGTTGTGCCCACCTAAATCAATTGTTAAAAAGCATTTTTGGCAAATCCAGGTGTACAGTGTTTTTGTTATAGTGCCAACTGTTGTCCTTAACTTTGCATGTTAGTTTAGAATCACCTGTCACATATGCTCACCAGGTTTCGTTAAGTTTTGAGTTTTCCTTTAGGCTTTATAGGATTTTGGGTAAATTTGGAAAGGCCCCTTTTTTGACCTAGAGAGTCCAGAGAATTGTACTGTAGTGTTTTTTTCCAGATTGAGCAAAAAAACCTACGACTAGTTTGCAAAAGTAGGTATTTGACATCTTCTCAATTATTTAATAAAAAATTAGATTGACAGCAGTGCTTCTAGAGGCAAAATTGTCCGGAATAGCATATGATACAAATCTTGTGTGTATGTGTGAAAAACCATGTGACAATCAATGGTTTACACCCTTGAAAAATGCGACATTGCCCCCAGGGGCTGATTTCCCACAGACCTTTTGGTTGTTTTTTTTTTTTTGTTTTTTTTTCGGCCTTCGTTAACCTTGTCTAACAGGTGCTAAAATTTCATCGGGCAATAGCGGCCATGTTTTTTGAGATACGCAAATGTCCTTGTAGACACTTGTGGAACTTTGGACCAGAATCATGCGCACCGATTTTTTAATGTTGAAAGGACAAATGGTTGTACGGTTATAGCCATTTATATGTTTTTTCCCTCTAATAGTGGGGCCAAGCTCCGCAATTTTTTTTCTGTTACCTCAGATTGAGCTCTTACATGTGTTCTGAGTTTAGTGGAGCTATCTCATGCTGTTCAGGAGTTATAGGAATTTTACTAAAAGTGGCCCTGCCCCTTTTAAACAATTTGGCATCACTGTACGATGGTGAGTCGAAAGTTCAACTTTTTTTTGGATAATTATTGATATTCACTCTCCAGAGAATCTTTCTTCACTGGTTTGGTTCGGATCGAGCGAAAAATCTAGGACTAGTTCGCAAAAGTAGGTTCTTCAGAAAATGAGAAACACACAAAAATTTTGAGCGAATCTGAGGCATGTGATTCCAGCAACATTAGACACTTGGGTCTAGGAGTTTTGTGCAATTTTAAACTTTTGTTCGCTGTAGCACCCAAAAAGGGCGATTGGGGTGAGCCTTAGCAGCGACAGTTATACTGTTAAAATGAGTTTTTTGAAATGTTTCACTAAATAATGCAAAAATGTATTGGCTACCAACCATTTAAGGAGGACCACAAGAACCCACAATGTAAAGTCATAACTTAAATAATTAATGTAAATCATCCTGTTATTATATTTCAACTTTGTTAGTTATACAATTCTCTCTCTCTTTCTGTATTTCTTTTACATTCCTCATGTGCAAGATTTCTGTAGCATTCCTATGTGACTTACGTGACTGGTGGTTTCTCAACTAATCTCCTTTTCTTGTTTTGTTTTTTTTTGGTCCCACAACAGTCGAAACGGCGATCACAGGGTTTGTCTCTGGACTCAATCTACCATTGTCTGAACCGAACAATCCTCTACCAGCTCTCACGACCACACAAGACGGTCCCTCAACAGGTCACCCTGCTAGATTCACTACGTGTGCTAACAGTAAACCGAAACCTCGTGCTGGGACCCGGCAACCATGACCAGGAGTTTGTGGCCTGTCTGGCCCACTGCTTGATAAACCTGCACACGGGGAGGTGAGAGAGACAAATTAAGGGTTTATGAATTTAGTGCGTACAGATGTTTGGTTTAGTAGCTGAAGTATTAAGGTACAGGATGAATAGATAAGTCTTTTGAGATGTGGGGGTTTTTTTTGACTCCGCATCTAAAATAAAAAAAAAAATAGATTAAAGGTAGGTGGGTAGACATTACATATGAGGTGTGAAAGGAATACATAGGTAAATACATAAATACTTTTAGATAGGATAGAAATAAATTTACATGGATAGTGTTTGAGCTGTCAAATAAGTAAATTTAGATAGATGCATATACTATGTATGAGCAGTAAAAAAAAATACACAAATAAATACATGCGTTTGAAAAGATAGATGGGGATGAGTTTATAGGATTATGTATGAGCAGTAAGAATGAATAATTCCTTTTCACAGTCTCAGGACTGTTTGTGATTGTGCGCCTCTGCTGTTGTGAGTCACTGTGTGAGACTATGAGGAGGAGGTTTACGTTGTCATGGCTCTGTATCCAGGCTGACTCAGAAATTTGGCTTCAGAGAGACTGAGAAATGAGAGCCGCTCAGAGACAGTGAGCAGAATTACATTAGTGTATAGTCCTGCTACTCTGAGTCCCTGTGCTCTGCTGATGCAGGAAGATCAATAACTTCAACTGATTTGATTTTGAGCATCTGATGTGCTGAAATGATAGTTCATTATTCTTGCTTTCTGTGTTCTACCATTCAAACTTATATTATTGACTGACTGGAGAATGTTGGCATGATGCAACACTGATAAAGCACTGGTTAAAAGCCTTGGTGTCTTCAAATGTATGAGAATCATGCACCAGTATCACTTTCATGTTCTCTTACAGTAGTGTGGAGGGCTTTGGTTTGGAGGCAGAGGCCAGAATGACCACCTGGCATGTCGCAGTTCCTTCTGAGAATGAGTCGGACAGTGTCCAAAGCCAGGATGTTAGCGAAGGTTGTTCTTTTTCTCTTTTCATAACATTTTGCAAACAATGTGTGTGGTGTATTAAAGTGCCCCTATTATGAATAATGAAAGGTTCATATTTTGGTTTTGGGAGTCCCCAACAACAGGTTGACATGCATGCAAGGTCAAAAAACACTTTCTTTGTCTTATAATGCATAATCTTTCCCTTATTTGCTCAACGACTCCCAAGCAATTCGCTCAACTGTTTATTTTTCGGAACCCCTCTGTTGCATGACGCTAATCTGTGTCATCCAAGACATTCATGTCTTTCTTTCTTCAGAAATTAAGGTTTTTTTTTTGTTTTTTTGTTTTTTTTTAAAGAAAACATCTTTCTCCATATAGTGGACTTCAGTGGTGCTCAACACATTGAAGGTTAAAAATTAAGTTTCAGTGCAGCTTCAAAGGGCTCTGAATAATCCCAGCGGAGGAATAAGGGTCTTCTCTAGCAGAGAATCAGTCATTTTCTTATAAAAAAATATATATATTTGGGTCGGTACTTCTGCAGTGATGTAAGGCAATTTTGAGGTTTAAGATTTCCTTGTTTAAAACTCATTTAAATGTCTCATTTAAAACTTTGCAGGATGTTTTCATTCACTTAGAGCTGTGTTACACACTGCATGAAAGGTACTTTTCAAGAATCCATAATAGGGGTACTTTAAAGCATTAGTTTTAATACTTCAAGCACTTCACAAACCCTCATAAAAAACATTATTGATATCAAACTTAGTCTTTTTTGTTTGGTGTGTATGCGTTTGTCAGGTCGTCAATTGCTGCTCAAGGCGGTGAATCGTGTGTGGACGGAGCTCATGCACAGTAAGCGGCAAATGCTGGAGGACATTTTTAAAGTGTCTCTACCCGTCAATGACCGAGGACATGTAGACATCGCCACTGCACGTCCTGCTTTAGAGGAACCTGCTGCTAAAAGCTGGCAGAACCACCTGGGTGAGGGAAAACAGACTCAAATTTTCACTGTATGACTCTGTCACATTCAGATTCTCCCACGTAGTTTAATTTTAGCAGCTTGTTGCTTTTACACTGTGTTTTCCTGTTTGCCTTTGTCACTCTGCTTATTTTTTCTTGGTAAAGATTTTTGCAGTTTTCACTATACTCTCATTTCTCTTACTGTGTTAAACCTTCTGTTTTCTTTCTAGTCCATGAGAAGAAATGCATCAGTAGGGGTGAAACCGTTGCCCCAGCAAATCAGTCCAAACTGTCTCGAGTCAGCAGTGGCTTTGGTCTGTCCAAACTGACCGGCTCCCGTCGCAGCAAAAAGGAAAGTGGAATGAACAAGAACAATCTTTCTGCACAGGTAACTGACAAAATAATTCTGGCCATGTTCACACAGCAGCAGAATACGTTTTCAGTCCTGTATTTGAGTCCTTAATACGGTTACGTTTACACACAGTACGGTTATTTACGGGCGTGACAACCATATTCTATTTCCGAACTCATGCCCGTAAATTTTCAAAAAACACAACCGCATTCTTGGAAAACATGCGCTGTATGAACAGAACAGGACTGGACAACTAGTTGTCCGTCACGTTATTCAGCGCGAGAGAGCCGCTCTGCTGCACAAATGCTTATCTGCCATATGTTGTGTGCTTTCATGTGGGGTTTCGGTAACTTGATGGAGAAATGAAATGCTTGTCATCTGAAAGTTTTATATCCAGCCGTTCTTGTCAGTTTTGGTGGTTTGATGAATGAACTCGTGGCACGATTGTATTCTTGTTGTGTCAGAAAGTAATAAAACTTTAAGTTTTATGGATGTTGCCTTCTTTGATATTACTTTAGTCACTGTTGCTATAGTTAGGAATACGGGCTTGACTCCCATTGCACATTCATACAGACAGTATTGGAGATGCTTCTGTAAGCTGTTGTGTGAATGTGACATTTCGAGACTCAAACCTGTAAGTAAATGTCAATCCCGAAAACTGACAGTGTGAACGTAGCCTCTGACAGACGTGGAAATGATTTCACAGCTGATATTGTGACAGTTTGCACTCACATTGTTTTTAACTGTCCGCAGGAAACTTTTCAGTGGATGTTCACGCACATCGCTGTGGTCCGGGACTTGGTAGCAATGCAGTACAAGGAGCATCAAGAGGTAACTCTTCAGTTTCAGTAAAATAGATCCTTTAGAACAGTAATAATTGGTGAAATGTTTTAAATGGAGGGGTTGCTTAATCCAAATATGCATTTGTTTTGTCACAGAGGCAGCAGAATGCACTTAAGTATGTGATGGATGAGTGGGCAGGGATTGAATATGAGCTGCTTCGGGAGAGGGGTCTCTGGGGGCCTCCTATTGGCTCCCACCTTGACAAGTTTCAGTTGGACATGACCGAGGGACCCTGTAGAATGAGGAAGAAGATGGTTCGGAATGACATGTTTTACATCCACTATCCCTATGTGCCTGATCCTGAGCCCAACGCAAGCACTCAGGTTAGTGTACCTGCTTCTACCTTTTTATTTTTTCAAGTTTAAGGGGGTACATGATGTGTATTGTGTGGTAGAAAATTCTGGCTGCCTGAAACAGAAAATAAACTTACATAATTGGCTGTAACCTTATTTTACCCTATTAACTGAAAGAAGTCTATTTAATTCTCCTGTAGTCTCAGTGAAAGTCAGCATGTGTATAGTGCTAATGGTTGATAATCTCCTCTGAATGGATCTTTTGTGAATTGCCAGCATTAGCCATATGATGGTAATGACTGCACACAAGAAGTCTTAAATGCGAACACAAGCTTTCATATGTTCCTCTTGCCTTATTACCCATTTTTCTAATTTCAGAATCAATCTCAGGTGCCATTAATGGGTGCAATGGTAAACATAACAGTCCAGGTACAAACTGAAGTGTGCCTAAGCTACAGTTTTGCTATACCCTCTCAAACATCTGCATTGCTGAATGCTTAACTGTAAAATAAAATGTCCCAGACTTCCTGCATTTGTCTGCCACATGACAATGCAGATTTACGCCTCCGCAAAATGGTTAAAACGCTGTTTGGAGATGTTTTCTCTGCTGCCATTCCTGTTGTAAATATTTCATACACAGAGAAACCTAAAATAGGTTAAGGACAGCTCCTTCCCTCCCTTGTTTGCTAATCCCTTGTAATCCATATTATAGAATGTGAAGTGGAACAATATTCAGATAAGAATGTTGCATGTTACTGTAACAGCTCACTAATAATTGGTGTTCTTGTGAGTTGAGAGCTGAATTAAGGAAATTCTACACCACTACTGGCACCAAACAGAACTGCAAAAATAAAGACTGTTTCAGATGCTTCACACATCTTCCATTGTTCAGTAAACAGATACTGTAGTCCTGCCCTGAACTTTCTCCATTGGCTGAGCCAGTCTCATTACATCTGGCCCAGTTGAGCCACTCAGACAAATCACAGTTCTGTTTTCTGCTGCTAGTTTTCCAGAAATTGTGCATTTAATCTTTAATTGTATATAGACTTGTATATAGATATTTTAATAGGAGTTTGATAAACTGCATGACCATGCAGGTTGTTTTTTTTTTTTCTCTCAAATCAGTGCATACAGGTCCAGTTAAAAAGTTAGGACACACAATTTTTGTGTGATCTTGAAAACCTACTGATCTAAAGGTTTAAATGCTTGAAGTTTGCTTTGTGGGTGAATATAAATTAAGTATGAATTATATACTATAATTGAGTTGTCAGTGTGGGATTTTCTTAAAGGGATAGTTCACCTAAAAATGAAAATTCTGTCATTAATTACTTACTCTCATGTCGTTACAAACCCGTAAGACCTTAATTCATCTTCGGAACACAAATTAATTAATTTTTGAGAAAATCTGAGAGATTTCTGACTCTGCATAGACAGCAATGCACCTGAAAGGCCCAGAAAGGTAGCAGGGACGTTGTTAAAATAGTCCAAGTGACATCAGGGGTTCAGCCTTAATTTTATGCATCATGGTTATTTTCGTGAATGCACGTTGAAGACTGACAGAAGAGAAGAAATTGTTGAACAAATGAGTTGTTTTTGTATTCTTTGCGCACAAAGTATTCTCGTTGCTTCATAAAATTAAGCTTGAACCACTGATGTCACATGGACTATTTTAACGAAGTTCTTACTACCTTTCTGGACCTTGAACGTGGTAGTTCAAGGTCTCAGATTTCATTAAAAATATCTTAATTTGTGCTCTGAAGATAAACGGTCTTACGGGTATAAAACGACATAAGGGTGAGTAATTAATAACAGAATTTTCATTTTAGGGTAAACTATTTCTTTAAGGAGTGATGGACACGTGTCTGTGTCGAGCCTAATGTGTTCGTGCATGCCTCTGACTGGATTCCTCTGGCTGTCACTATACTTTTTATTATAAAGGTTTTCGTCATGATTGATATAAACAAAAAAAGGCTTAATTAGAACTAAATTAAACAGTGTTCAATTTCAATCCTTTCAGAAGCCGGTGCGCTACAGACGAGCGATAAGTTACGACAGTAAGGAGTATTATATGCGGCTGCTTTCGGGAAACCCGGGGATGTACCAGCACTCCATAGAGCAGAACACAGAGGGAGAGACCACACAGCATGAGCCTGAACATGGAGAGGACACCATCGCAAGGGTCAAAGGTCATTTTAACATGACAGGCTCTTTATATCACGATACAGTAAAACTACTACAAAAGTATACATTATAAAATGAGTTTTACAGATACACTGCATACATTTACCACCTCTTCAAACTAAATGGAGGAAACTGGCTTCTGAATGATCTGTTTGTCTATCTATTGAAACTACTGAGCATGTTATATAATGAGTGTGTTGTATGGGTTGACTCAGTGTGTTCTGTTGTTGTTTTTTAGGTCTGGTTAAGGCTCCTTTGAAGCGTTCCCGCTCTACAGCAGATGGAGCTGATGAGGACAGTCAAGACCAGCTGCAAGAGTTGCTGGAGTCAGGAGCTCTGGATGAAGAGCAGAAAACTGACAACACCACACTTCTCCGCCTGCTGGAGGAGGGAGAGAAGGTCTGCAGCACTGCACAGCTATACATCTGCCTCCACAACATCCTCAACACACTGTTTAACAACTGCAGCTTTTACTGACTGAAATTGTTGTCATGACAACAATTTGGCTTTAAAAATTTAGGTCTTTTGGGTGGAAACTTTCCAATTTAAAGCTTTGTTTTGATTGTGCTGTTCTAACAGCAATCATTTATGTACTGCTCACATTATACTTCATTACTATAAGGGAAATAATTAGTCATATCAGTCTGGTTGGATCATTAGGTTTTAATTAGTTATTTGGCTTTTTGAATTTGGACTGATTGATATGAATGATGTACTGAGAATTTGTTCGCTGTTTGTGTTCGATTAGATCCAGCACATGTACCGCTGCGCTCGAGTTCAGGGTCTGGACACCAGTGAAGGGCTGCTCTTATTTGGGAAAGAACATTTCTATGTGATCGACGGCTTCACCATGACAGTCACCAGAGAGATTAGAGACATTGAGACACTCCCTGCAAAGTAGGAATGAATTTTTTTTATTATATTCTTCCCTTCCAAAAAATGACAGAATCACCTGTAGCAGATCGTCTGCCTGTCTGTCGCTCTGTCGTTTGTTCTGCTGTTCTAAAGTATCTGTTATTCTATTGTTCTCCATCTATTATCATTCATGCATTCTACCTGTCATTCTGTTGTTCAGTCTTTTTGGTTTGTTCTATCATTCTATTGTTCTGTCATTCATTCTGTCTCTTTCTGTCATTCTAAATTATTGTTCTAAGTATTGATATTTTCCATGAATTAACCTACAGTTCATTGTGTGATTCAGTTCTGTGTTTTTTAAATCAATTTAGTATATTAATTATCATTAATATATTAAAGAGTTAGTTTAGCCAAAAATGGAAAATTCTGTCATTAATTTCTCACCCTAATGTTGTTCCAAACCCATAAGACCTTTTTTATCTTCAGAACGCAAATTAAGATATTTTTGATAAAATCCAAGAGCTAGACAGCAAATGTACTACCATGTTTAAAGCCCAGAAAAGTACTGGGCCTTAAACGTGGTAGTACCCTTGCTGTCTATGGGAGGGTCAGAAAACTCTCGGACTTCATCAGAGATATCTTAAATTGTGTTCCAAAGATAAACGAACGTCTTACGGGTTTGGAACAACATGAGGCTGAGTAATTAATGACAGAATTTTCATTTTTGGGTGAACTATCCCTTTAAGTCATTCTGTGGAACTTTGCTGAGGCCCCCTGGTTGAGAACCACTGCTTTAGTAGTTACACTGGGTCTATACGCTGCTTGTTTTTGTGACATTTGCAGTATGCATGAGCCTATCATCCCCCGAGGGGCCCGGCAGAGCAAGAGTCAGCTGAAACGAACCTGCAGTATCTTTGCTTACGAAGACATCAGAGAGGTGCACAAGCGTCGCTACCTGCTTCAGGTGTGCAAACAAACCGTTTGGCTTGATTCTTTGCTTGAACCCAGATAACCCACTGGGCAGCTTTCATGTTAATGCTGATAATGAAGTTATGCTTTGCTGTCCTCCTCTCACAGCCCATGGCAGTAGAAGTGTTTTCTGGAGATGGAAGAAATTATCTGTTGGCTTTCCAAAAAGGAGTCCGAAACAAAGTGTATCAAAGGTATTGTAAACAGTGATGCCTTTTAAGGCAGCATCCCACTAGCTGGCACAAAACAGCTCTATTTTGCTTGTGGTTGTCACACTTTCTGACAATTTTAGATGAAATCTTGCCCTCCTCTGTCAGATGTTGTCACACTCAGCAATTAGAAATGGAAAGGGGTGACAAACTAAATGACATCCGCTGACATTTGTCTCAGAATCTGTCATGCACTGCAGCTCCTCATTTTGGCAGTAAATCATTGTGAAATTTGAGTGTATTAGAGCAGGCGTACCACACATTTATGCACAGATGTAAGAGATGCAGCTCATGGAGTGATAGATATGTGACCATGGACCACAGAACCAGTCTTAAGTAGCATGGGTATATTTGCAGCAATATACCAAAAATACTTTGTATGGGTCAGTGTTAATTTTTCTTTTATGCCAAAAATCATTAGGATATTAAGGAAAGATCATGTTCCATGAAGATATTTTGTACATTTCCTACTGTAAATATATCAAAACCTAATTTTTGATTGGTAATATGCATTGCTAAGAACTTCATTTGGACAACTTTAAATAGTTGTATCTTGGCCAAATGTTGTCCTATCCTAACAAACCATACACCAATAAAAAGCTCATTTGTACTGATGTGTAAATCTCAATTTCAGAAAATTGACCATTATGATGGTTTTGTGGTCCAGGGTCATATATGTGCTTGATTGTGTGTTTATTCCCTTTGATACTTCATGTAGAGAAAGAGATCTTTTTGAACAATGTCTCGTACGCTTATTGAGGCAGCATTTTATTAAAAATACTGTAAAAACTATAACACTGTGAAATATTTTTTACATTTTAAAGCAACTTGTAATACAGTTGTAATAACAGTTATATTTTAAATGTAATTTATTCCTGTAATTGCAAAGCTGAATTTTCATCAGCCTTTAGTCCAGTTTTCAGTGTCCATAATTCTTTAGAAATCATTCTAATATGCTGTTTTCATTAGCGATAATGTTTCTTAAACTAACAATGAGCTGAACTGTGTTTTAATGAATTAACGTTAGTAAAAATGAATAAATAGTGTAATAAATGTATTGTTCATTGTTTGTTCATGTTAGTTCATACATTAATGAATGTTAACAAATGACACCTTATTGTAAAGTGATACCGAAAGTTCAAAAGAACCACATTTAATGACTGAAATCATTTGTTGTAATATAAATTTATTTGCTGTCACTTTTGATCAATTTAAAGGACAGTTCACCCAAAAACTAAATTTTTGTCATCATTTACTCATCCTCATGTGATTCTAAAATTGTGTGAGTTTTATTTCTCTGTTGAGCAGAAAAGATGAGCTCATACAGATTTACAATGACATGAGGGTCATTAAATTATGACAGAATATTCAATTTTGGGTGAAATATGCATATATATATATATATATATATATATATATATATATTACTCAAAATGTAAAATTCCATCATTTATTTATTTATCCTTTTTAATAGTTTTTAAGAAGAACCTC